>NW_020870220.1:65000-67500 GCF_003789085.1 Penaeus vannamei | reverse complement strand
ATCATTTAACTTCCCACATCATGACTGCCTCCCACATCATCATCTAATTGACTTCCTCCCACATTATCTAATTAACTGCCTCCCACATCGTCGTCCAATTAACTGCCTCCCACATCATCAACCATATAATCAACTCGATTGTCATTCACATCACAAACCGCTTTATTATCCCCCACATCATCAACCGCATCATCACATCAACCCACATCATCATCCGCATCATCCACACCCACATCATCATCCGCATCATCCACACACGGGCCCCATCCCGGCAAACGCCACGACGCCCATCCCGCCCACGAACTAGAGGAGATAACTTGGGGCAGCAGAGATCGCCGGTCAGTTAACGAGGCGCGTGGAATGGATTGGGCTCCACTCTCTCGACCGGGGCTGCCTGAGGCGCTCTCTTGAGGGGAGAGGGGGGGAGGAGGTGGGAGGGGGGGTGGGGTGGGGAGAAGGAGGAGGTGGGGGGGTGGTGGGGGTAAGGGGAGAGGAGGTGGGGGGTGGGGGTGGGGGTAAGGGAGGAGGAGGTGGGGGGTTGGGGTGAAGAGGTAGGAGGGGGGTTGAGGAGGTTGGAGGAGGGGGAGTGGGAGTGGGAGGGGGAGGGGGGTGAGGAGGTGGAGGGAGTGGGAGGGAGGGAGTAGAGAGGAGGAGGAGGTTGGAGGGTGTGAGGAGGTGGGAGGGGGTGGTGGGTAGGGGAGAAGGAGGAGGTTGGTGTGGGGGGTCAAGAGGTAGGAGGAGGAAGGGGAGCGAGGAAGCGGGAGGGGAGGGGGAATGAGGAGTTGAGAGGGGTCGAGGTGGGAGGGCTGGGGTGAGGAAGTAGGAGGGGAGGGGGATTGAGGAGGTGGAGGGGGAGTGAGGAGGTGGGGATAAGAGACGGGGAGATGGGAGAGGGGGGGAGAAACGTCTTCTGCTTTTGAGAGTCCTTGAAATGTTATTGTGCCTTTGGGTTGTGGTTGTATTTCCAGAGAGGGATTTCGGAGGGGGATGGAACTCCCCATTCTAGTTTCTATTCGGGTTCATTTTTCGGACTGACGTGTTATCATTCTCTCTATCTACCACACACACACACACACACACACACACACACACACACACACACACACACACACACACACACACAACAACATATAAATATTTTATATCCAAGTGAGTGACACACACAGGAGCAGTCAAGAAACCGTACAGATTTATGAATAAAAAAAAAAAAAATGAATATAAGATCCACAATTGATGATGTTTGTGTAACAATATAACTTTTTTCATAACGCTTCATCTTGTATCATCATCACCATTATCTGTATCATTATCTTATCATCATTATTTGTATTATTAGTATTGGTATTAGTATCATCATTATTAATAGCAATAGTATTTGTATTCCTGTTATTTTTGCTGTCGTTATTATTATCATCATTAATATTACCATTATTATTATTATTATTATTATTATTATTATAATTGTTATTATTATTATTATCATTATTATTATTATCATTATTATTATCATTATCATTAGATATTGTTGTTATCATTACAATTATTATCACGATTGTTATTATCACTACTACCATTAGTAGCAATAAACTACTACTACCATCATTATCATCATCATTAGTGTTGTTATGTGTTATTATCATAATCACTATTATCATTGCTTAAATTGTCATCATTATATTCATTATCATTTATGTATTATTTATAATCATCATTATTATTGTTATCTCCTCCGCCAAGGACGTCATGTTTTTGGTAGCTCTGGTTAGTTTGTCGGTTAGTTGGCTAGCAGGATAACTCAAAAAGTTTTGAACGTATGATTATGAAATAGGTGTGTCTTACCCCAACTTAGATGCCGTTAAATTTTGATGGTGATCCGGATCCAGCAATTTTTAAAAGGAATTTCATCATTGCGAGAGAGGGAAACACGGCCGTCACCAATATATTTAAGAAACAGGTGATTTAATGTAATTCTTCAAGTACGAATATTTTTATTGTATCGGAGACCCTATTGCCTTGGCGGAGGTATGCGCTCTCTGAATGCTTCCAGTTATCGTGATTATCATCATTTTAACATTATATTTTATTTTTTTTTGCATTAACATTATTATATTAGATTATTATTGTTATTGTTGTTATCATTATAACCATCACTGATTATGATCATTTTCCCCTTACTCCTCCTTACCTATTCCCCTACTTCCTTCTACCTTTTCCCTCGTCCTTACCTATTTCATGTCTCCTTTCTCAAATCTTCTTCACCCTCCCTCCTTACCTATTTTCCTCTCTCCTTATTCCCTTTCCTCTTTCATTCCTTGTTTCTTTTCCCCTATCTTCCCTTCCCCCCTTACATATTTCTCTTCCTCCTTCTTCCTTTTCCCCTACCTTTTCTTCCAACTTTCTTCCCCTCCCTCCCTCTCCTTTCCCTTCCTCCCTCCTTCCCGTTCTTCCCCCTCCCTCCCTCTCCCTTTCTTACCTTCCTTCCCCCTCCCTTCTTCTCCCT
>NW_020870220.1:27500-42500 GCF_003789085.1 Penaeus vannamei | reverse complement strand
TGCTGTATTACACAGCCCATTCCCCTCTTCAAAGGGGGAAAGTGGGAGATGAAAGAGAGAGCTCCAATAGAGACGGAAATGGAAGATGTTTTTGTACGTTATTATGTAGCTAAAACTTTCTATTCGTTATTGTTCAGATCACTTGTTCCATATTGTATAGAGAGGCAGAGAGGGAGTCAAGAAGATATACATTCACTAGCATGAATAAATTCAGTTCTTCAGTTGCGCTGTTACTCTACTGAGTATGACTTATGTTGAGACAAATCAACACTAAGAGAACTTGGATTAATGCACCCCAGTGTATGTGCGCGCACACCCAATCACACCACACACTACCCCGAAAGGGAGAGAGAGAGAGGGAGAGAGAGAGAGAGAGGGAGAGAGAGGAAGAAGAGGGGAGAGAGAGAGACGAGACGAGAGACGAGGTGGAGAGAGAGATGGAAAGATGGAGACGAGAGAAGAGAGAGAGATTGGCCACTCGACCGGAAAACAGACACAAAGTGGGAAGGTATGAGCCTCGGATAATTATATTCTTTCAGAGTAAATTTTTGTTTTTTAAAGAAAGATTTGAGCAATTTGGGTAGTTTTCCATTGGGAAGAGAAGAACACAAGAGTGGCGAAGGATGTTATCTTTTTCATCTTACTTGGTGTTACGTATATAAGTAATTAAGTTTAACTGCGGGGAATAAAGGGTTGTCAAGGAATGCTATGATATAAAGTTGTGTGTGTGTGTGTGTGTGTGTGTGTGTGGTGTGCTGAATGTGTGTGTCGTGGAGACACGGTGTGTGTGTGCGTGCGTGTGCGTGCGCGCGCACAGAACGCGGCGAGGAAATGGAGGCAACTTGTGTCAAGCAGAAGAAGAGATACATCCATGAAAGACGAGGAAGCACTCGTTAATCCCCCCCCCCCCCCCTGTTCTCTACTCTCTCATCTCTCTCGATCTCTCTTCTCTCGTCATCTCTCTCTCTCTCTCTCTCTTCTCTCTCTCTCTCTCTCTCTCTCTCTCTCTCTCTCTCGTTCCCTTCCTTCCTCTTTCTCTCTTTTCATACGCGTTCTATATGTGCAATTATATTCATCAAGAGGTCGATAGGCCAGTCGCGAATAATCAATGATGCTTTTGACAGATAAACACTAAACTTTCTATTATATATATAATACAACATCCTGAACTTTTGTAGATAACATTTCACTATTCCACATTTCCATCAAAATTGTGCTAATCAGAGCGTGTTTTAGACATTTGATACCATCACCTCTGAATATAAAATCGTCCTTGTTTAAATGATACGAACAACAAGGAAATAAAAATACAGAAAAGTTTAAAAAATTGAGAATCCTGACGTCTATCACTAGCCTCGCGCAGCCTCTCACGTTGCTGCTCGAAACATGTTAAGACGTGTCGAGTACTTCCCTTGAAGTGAACGCTTGATGAAATACACATTGTGGCTCATGGTCCTGGCATCAATGGAATTATGGTCCGAGGAATGCGATTTACATCATAATTATTACCATTACCATTACTGGGGATCTTATTATCCGGAACATTATCATTTTTATTACTGTTATTATTCTGGAAATCATAGTCATATATAACGTTTTCAATTATGCCTTTTGCATATGGCTTATATTTCGTATTTTGTCAAAGGAGGTACAAATGGCGACAGAGTGATAGATGGACAGACATAGATGGATAGATAGGGCTGTAAACGGATCGAGAGATAGATAGATAAATCAAAATACATTTATATAGAACGCGCATGAAAAGAGAGAGAGAGAGAGAGAGAGAGAGAGAAATGTCAAAATCGAAAGAAAACGCCCACGAAATTGCTATCATTGTCAAGAGGGGGAAATAATACAGGAAAAACGACCTTACAGTTTCTTAAGATGTTGGAACAATTAAAGAGTTCATCATCCCACGAAGGAGAAACATTGCTGCTAATTTGAGGCAACGGGGATGGGAATGGGAATCGAAGGCTGTGTTTGGTTCCTGTCTTTTCCTAGTGAAGGATGAAGTCAGGCCCTGTTTATGTATGTGTGTGTGTGTGTGTGTTTGTGTGTGCGGTGTGTGTTTTGTGTGGTTTGTGTTTGTGTGTGTGTGTGTGTGGTGTTGGTGCTGTTACTTGTGTGTGTCGTGCGCGTTGTGTATAGTGTGTGTGTGTCATGTTTTGAGCATAGTGAACAAAGATTATGGTTGTATGTCTATATGTGGGTATGCGCGTGTGCGTGTAAGTAATGTGTGTGTGCGGTGGCGTGCTGTGCGTGTTGTGGTGATATGTGTGGTTGAGCATATGGACAAGGGTATGGTTTGTATGTCTATTGTGGGTATGCGCGTGTGCGTGTATGTATGTGTGTGTGTGTGTGCAATGTGTGTGTGTGTGTGTGTGTGTGTGTGTTGCGTGTGTGTTTTTGAGCATATGGACAAGGGGTATGGTGTATGTCTAGTGTTGGGTATAGCGCGCGCAGTGTGTATCATCTCTTTAATAAAACTGCCACCATAACCATACTCAAATTCTCAATAATATTTCACTCGTTAACTCCATTTAGATTCAGTACTTTTTATATACCAAATATCATTTTTCTTTAGATCTATATTTTTCATAAATTAATTTATTTTATATCTTGTATATGATATTTTTTGATTTGATTAATTATTAAAAAAAGTAGATATAATATTTTTATTAATAATATTATATTTGAAAAAAAAAAAAAAAGTTATAGATTTAATTATAAAAAAATTTGGGGGATGCGTTGGAATAGGTGAGGAAAGTGGTGTTATGCACTTTTTGGACGGTAGGTTAGCTTGAAAACTTTCTTTTGGATATCTTTATCGGCGAATTTTACATATGGGCAGTGTGGGGGTTGGGGTAGATCTTTATTTTCGTAATCTACTTTCTAGTAGGAGTAATTAGTTGCGAGTACTGGTGGATGAATTCTATTTGAATGCTGATATGAGAACATGTAGGAAGTCGTACATTAAGCAGAATATATTGCAGGAATCACGAAATGAAATTTGGTTCCAGTTAATTATTGTGCACCGAGGGGTATATTATATTTAAATTGGGGTCGGACGTCGTAGAGTTGGTGGATTGGAGGGGGGTCCTGGAGGTGGTAGGGGCAGCGGACACACTCGACACACTACAGCATACACACACACACACACACACACACATCAGCAGTCGACAGATAAACAAAACAAACACACACAAGCACACACAATACAACACACACATACAAAACTAACAAAACACACACACACGCACGCATCACGACACTACGCGAACATTCAGCACACACCAACACACAAGCACATACAAACAAAACAAACAAACACAAGCCCAATAGACACACACAGGTCAGCATCGACACACACACCAGCAGCACTGATCCGATTTACAAGCACACACCACGGGATGGCACAGTCGGGGAGGGCACATTGCATGGCCTGCTTGGCACTTACGACACTCTTTTTTTTTATTAGTGGTTGCTGTGTTACGACGAAAGCCGAGTTCTTGGAGCACCTTCTATCCGCTTTTTGATCCATTCTAATTTTGCCTGCCTACCATAGGATTCTCCTTGTTTTGTGCGTTTTTTAGATTTGTAGAGGTGGTAACGGAAAGAGTTGACATAATAGAAAATCTTTGAGTGAATGAAGTAATGAGGGTGACGAAGGGAGAGAGGGTGAAAGAGGATT
The DNA here is from genome assembly GCF_003789085.1 of Penaeus vannamei. Classification (NCBI taxonomy): domain Eukaryota; kingdom Metazoa; phylum Arthropoda; class Malacostraca; order Decapoda; family Penaeidae; genus Penaeus; species Penaeus vannamei. The sequence continues at coordinate 38,809 of NW_020870220.1, read as the reverse complement.
AAATGTCAGTTATTGACAGTTGTTTTTTTTGTTTTTTTTTTTTTTTGGGGGAGCGTGTGGCGTGTTATGTTTGGTGGTGAATTTAGTTTCATATGCATACATTAATTAATTCTTATTGTGATGGCATCTAATTATTTGATGAATAAAATTTTGCATAGAGTTGCAATATACCTGTATCGACGTCCTGCAAAAGAATTCTTGTCTCTTGAAAAAAAAAGTAAAGAGAAAAGCTGATCTAACAGAAATAATAAAATGGTATTTACATTTGTATAGGGCGCGACATATATTCTGTTATCCCAGTATACACGTGTGAGAATGCTAGCCTTAAATACTAATTGGTTGATTATAATGTGTTATATGTCTTGTATTGCTGGTAAATATCTTAGTAGTATGGTTTATCTTCTCCATTTCCTCCGAGTTTATATTACATTATTTTTTTTTGTGTTTAAAATTTTTTTTTTGCTTTTGCTCCATTTTGTGTATCTGATATATGTTCATCTCGTGCTCCTATTTATCTATCAGTATGAGTGCTCTCTCGTCTTCATTTATCTAGTCTGTATTGAGTTATTTCTCTCTCTCCATATCTCTATAGTTTCGGTTCGCCAAACCATTTATCTATCTATGGTTAATATAGTCCTTCCTATTATAGATAGTGTTACTTTCTTAATTGATCTACCTTATTATTTAATCTCTCATATCTATTTATATGGATTATATCTCTCAATTTACCTATCAATTCTCTCTTTATATTTCTCTCTCTCCATTAATCTATCTATATATTCATCTCTCCATTTATCAATCTATATCTTATCTTAGCTCTTTTAGATATATCCTGTATATTTATCTCTTTCTCCATTAATCTATCTATACATTAATTTCTCTTCATGATCTATATATATATCTCCCTCCACTTATTTATCTATATATCTATCTTATCTCCATTTATCTATTCTATATGTTTATTCTTATCGTTATAGGTAATATATTATATCTCCTCTCCATTTATCTATCTATTATTATTCAATTCTTCTTCTTCCTTATTGTTTATCTATCTATAATATATGCATTATCGTATCTATTATGTTGTTATCTTATCTTTATATTAATGATTAATTCTATCTATATATGATTTATCTTTATTGTGTATATATACCAAATTATCTCGCACGGTCCCCATTCTACTTAACCAATGACCCCTTAGATAAATCATTAACCTACACTGCATGTAATTCCCCAGATTAGATTTCAGGGAGAGTGGAAACCATGCAAGTGTGTGCTTGGCTTTATTTTCTCAAAAAATTGTATCGTTTTTTCCCGCAGCTTAAGAACCTAATGGATAAGCACATTAAATTCCACGAGAGACTCGTTTGGTGCTTTGAAGATATTTATACTTTCACTGGCTTTCTTTCTTGTGTATTTTCGCTTTTGCTAGCACGGGTATGGAGTGAAATGTGTGCAAGGTGAATAGTAATGATGATACTAATCATACTCTATTATACTGTTGCTAGGAATGATTATAATAATAACGATAATAACGGTTAAAATGGCGATGAAAATATTAGGCAAACGCCTTTAAACGTGAGAGGAATGTTAAATCTTTTTTTACACAACCATATTTATTTCGTATAGTATACCAAAAAGATTTAAAAGAGCATTAGAGACTTGACTGGGAATTTATCATCAAACGAGAAAAGACGATGTAAAGAAAAGGAGTCTCTCCTTGGACCACATATTCTTTACCTCTCCTTCTTTTTATGCAGTAATAACTGTATTGGTACATATGTGGATATATTGCTATTACCCATATTCTAAGGTAATTAAAGAATGGATATAAATGGTATATCCAAGCAGAATTTAATTATGTAAGGTTACAACAGCGAAATATTGCGAAATGCGCCAGAACTGATCAGAAGCGACCACCGACCACGGGTACGATAGATAATAAACAAGAAAGAACACATTAGATTAAACTGACAGCCGCCAAAAGGAAATCTAAGATACAGATACCAAGATCACCTTTTCTCAACCAAGATCTCGATCAGGCTGAGGAAATTAACCAGAAATTGAGGTAGGGAGTTGGTGCAAATAGCCGGGATTCCGCCAGCATCACAGCCAGAGCTTAAGGTTTTGCAGTTCGCTTTTAAATGGAAATCCGATAGACGGTCTAACAACATTACAATTAGTCTTCCACCAAACAATAGCCCATTATTCCAAACGCTGCCGATTGTAAGGCCTGTACACAAACACAAAAGCATGTTTATGTACGGTAATTGTCGCCTCTGTGACAGCGCCTGTGAGAAATTGCCTCTGTTGCAGTCTACCCACCCTCTGGTAATGACAAAGAGCCTAATTTTGCTAGCAGCTCGCCAATGCAAACTATTTCTTTTTTCTCCCTTGCTGTTCAATGCTATTTTTCTGTCCTTCCCCTTCCTAGCTTGCTGTTTTTCGGAACGATTCCCAGGCGGAAATTTGGAAAGAGAGAAACACGATGAAAAAAAGTCAGGCGTTCTCTCATTGTGTGATCGCAGAACGTGACTGTGAATGCGTGACTTTTCTAAATGTAAATCTACAAGTATGCGGAATACTAAAATTGCAGCTAATACTTATGCAACACTAACTGTCGACGGTAAGTTTGCAAGTTTGCATTTGTTATTGTCTTGAGTCAGCCTGTTGTGCTGGCTTTAATTTCACTGGCTGAAGGCAACTTTTCTTTCACAGTTCCGTATGAAACCAAGCTCTTGTGTGAAAATCGTTATGTTTGCTCTATCAACGGATTGATATTGCTTAATCGTATTGTAAAAATATGTGATATAATCTATGGTGAGATCTCGGGTATTTGTAGTATAAGGAAACTAAATCTTCCATTTCGTTCTTGGTCGCAGTGCAAAGAAATTGAAAGAGGAGGAGTATGAGGACGGAGAATGGTTCCTCCCATGGAAAAGCTGTGGAATCGTGTGACTGCGTGGGATCCTGTGTGGAATCAACCGCCTTCCCTCTTAGTCTCTGATTCTTGCTTCTCTTCTTCATCCATCGTTCCTCCATCCTTTCCTTTGCACCGTCCTCTCTTCCCCTCTTCTTGTTATTCCTCTCTCTCTCTCCCTTTCCTTTCGTCTTTCATTCTCTTCTTTTTGTTCTCCTGTTCCCTTTTATTTCTTCCCCTTCTGCTCGCGTTATTTCTCTTTTTGCCTTTCTGTGTTTTTTATTAACCCTCTCATCTTTTCCCTCACACACACACACACACACACACACACACACACACACACACACACACACACACACACACACACCGGATGGAAAGACAATTCTATGGGGTGTTGAATAGTCTTTCGTTATCAATAATTTACTTGATAATTAGAAAGATAAATATGTAAATTTGTATCATATTATGAATGTCATGAATTTAGCAAGTATCACACAGCTGCTTAAGAAAATATAATGCTATTAGTACCAATTTCAGTTGGAGGAGAAAGAGGGAGAGGGGGGAGGAGTAGCTATTGAAAATATTTTATTTGTTTTATCTCTTGATAAATTATTTTAAAATCATCTCTGCAAATCGCGTTTATTCATTTATATGTTTCTTCGTCTCCATACATCTTTGTATCTGCCGTTCATATTCGTCTCTGTTTCCTCTCTTAACTCCTCCCACCTCAGAGTGAACACGCAAATTGCATAGTTCCGCGGACGGTGGTTTCCGAAAGGCCGAGGTTTCTTTCGCTAAGGAATTCGGCGAAGGCAGGTAGAGGCAAGGGAGAAGGGGTTGGGTAGTGAGAGAAGGGAAGAGATAGCATTCAGAATAATGACACGTCTACCCCTACCACGCTTTACCATCCGATACAACGAAACTGCAATTTCAATGATATGTGAACCGTATCCATGTTGACGAATGTTGAAAAGGTATGAATGAGACTGGATATCTTGTATTGTATTGTGAAGATATCCAGTCTCGCTCATACCTTTTCTACATTCAATGAGATACCCTTTATAAACGCTGAGAAATGTCCATGGCATTGACAGTAGGATAAACCTTTTCCTTTTTTCCGAATCCTTATTAATCCTGCATAGTAAGGACTATCTGATAAAGTAGGTAATGTTCATGGAATCTATGGGGACTGCCTGTCTTATAATGACCCTTATTGGCAGCGTAAAAGAAGATCCTGGGCAAACGGGCATGTGTACTCTGACCCATTTAGCGTCGACCAGTAGCAAGGAGACATTGCAACGATAGACGAACGGGTTATAGAGAAGAGAAAGGACGCTTCATCTTGTACCAACGCTTGTATCGATACCTAGTCTGGATAGGCTGTAGAGTCTGATGTCCGAGGTTGAAAGGGAGTTTACATAGCTTTGTAAATGATTTAAAGTGGAGCGGAACCAAGGAATTCTCCGAGGTTTTTACACGCCATCTTTCTTGTCCGCAATGCCTTTACCGTCAGCATCCTGTATCGCTTTTAGGCCGTAAAGAACAAAGGAGAAAGGGGGAAATATTAGGAATAAAATGTTGGAAAGATTGGCAGAATATAAGTGTAGAATAAACATTTGTATCATCCAGATAGAGGGGTCAGTTTATATGCTATTTCATACATGAATATGGGTGATATTCTTAAAATGGTAAGGCACTTTATGTATTAACAAAATTGAAGATATATCGTATTCTTTAAAGGCAAAAGGACCTCTCTCTCTCTCTCTCTCTCCTCCCTCTCCCTCTCCCTCCCTCTCCCTCTCCTCTCCCTCTCCCTCCTTCCGTCCCCCTCTCCCCTCCTCTCCCTCCTTCCCTCCCCTTCTCCCTCTCCCTCCCTTTGTCTCTCTCCCTCTTCCTATCTCACTCTCTCCTATCTCTCTATCTCTCTCTCTCTCCTTCCCTCCCTTTCTCCTCCTCCGTCTCTCCCTCTGTTCCATACATACAGGTTTCATACAGTGCTCTCCATAAAGATGAAATGTTATTTACTAGAAACAAAAAAGAAAGAAAAAAAAAGACAAAATTTCTCCCCCCCTCCCTTTTTTTTCTTTTTTCTTTTTTTTTTTTTACTGGGCACCTCGCCAACCCCACTCCGCCTCTCCCACAACAACCGCCGCTGCCACTCCAATCCCTTCAGAGAAAGCGCCCCCCCCCCCCATCACCCCGCTTTTATGGCCAAAATAAAAATAAAAAATGGAAATAAAAGAGACACACAAATACAAATGTAACCGATGCTTCGAATCCGGCTTTTGAAACAGAGAACGAAGCAAACACGTACCAGGATTTTAAGTGCAGGAAGGGGTAATATGTACTGGTTATTGGTACAGTAATGGTGTAGACATCTTGAATTTACGGTGCACGGAATGGCATGTAATAATACTATGTAAATATAAACGAGATTTCCTGGGAACGTTACCGGATCCGAACGAATATAATAATACATAGAAAAAAATATCATGTGAGAGCAATGATTCGATCCCGTGTGATCAAATAATCTGTATTGTCTGGGTATTTAATTAAGGAGATCATTAATTAAGAATATTTATATCGCTTTCTCATTTCTCAAAACCCAGAAGTTTCCCTCTCTCTATGACTCTCTCTCTCTCTCTCTCTCTCTCTCTCTCTCTCTCTCTCTCTCTCTCTCTCTCTCTCTCTCTCTCTCTCTCTCTCCCTCTCTCTCCTCTCCCTCTCTCTCTCTCTCTCTCTTCTCTCTCTCTCTCTCTAGGGACACACACACACACACACACACACACACACACACACACACACACACACACAGCGGAAGAGCAGAGGATGGTGTGAGAAAAAGTAAAGAAACATGAAATAAGAGAAAGAAAAGAAACATTATAATAAATAAATAAATTTTGAAACCTTGTGTAAAAAGCTGCCCTGCCGATTGCGGCACTTCATAGACAGAGCAACAAAATAGATTTATAGAAGAAACACATTAGCCTTTTTTTCAGACCTTCCTGAATGGAATTTGAAACTTTGCTTGAGACTCTACTTGCAATTCAATGTCCTTTCCAATATAATTTACACATGAACATGAATTTCTCCTTCAGATCCAGACCCATTCGGGATTGATGGCCAGAGGAAAGGGCTCTACTTAATCTAATTTCATGATCTCCTGTTGATCAGCTGATCCAACTTGTAAACATCTCCAGCGTGTTAATTCCTTAAGTAACTTGGCCTTGTAAGTTGCCTGCATTAGCCTAATGGAAGCCTCATTTCCCTTCAGCCTCATGATCTTTGAGGCAAATGAGGTTAGATAGATAATGGAGGGAGGGAGGAAGGGTGAAGAAGGAAAGGAGAGGAAGTAGGGAGGAAGAAAGGGAGAGGGAGGAAGAGAAATGGAGAGGGCGGGAGGAGGGAGGGAGGGAGAGATATGAAAGGAGGGAGGGAGAGAAGGAAGATGGGGCGGAGCGAGAGTAAGGGAGGGAGGAAGAGAAGGGAGATGGGGATAGAGGAAGAGAAATAAAGAGAGGGAGGAAAGGAGAGAAAGCGAGAGAACGAACCTGTGGTCCATCATAAGATATTAACTTCATGTGACCTCCCTTTCTTGCTTACCCCTCTCCGGACCCTGAGTGGAAGCAGATAACAGTTATCGCACTCTCTTCCAAGCGTAATTCTCGCCGTGCAATGACCCCGATAACAGCCTCGGAGCAACAGGTTCAAGGGCGCTCTCGCTTGCACTGCGGCTTTCCCCTCAAACGAAAGGCTTTATTCTGATCTTCTTTAGATTTGTGCGTCTTGGCGGTCTGATTTTGAAGACGTTTGTCCGGCTTCTTGTTCTCTCTCAGTATGTACAGTACACTGATTCTTTTGAATGAGAACATATGTAATATTGATTATAGGTCAAGGAAAATTCATAGAGGAAAAAAATATAAATATTTATATATACAGACTTATATTTGCACACACACACATATATATATGTATGTGTGTTTGGGTGTGTATACAATATATACAGGTAAATATATGTATATATACATGTATATATATACATATATGTTTATTATACACACACACACACACATATTTATTACATTGCGTTGTTCAATACCAGTATACTCAACTATATGAGTAATGACTACACGTTACAATGTTTTGTTTTCTGTTTAAAATTCACGTGGAATAGATGAACAACGAAAATCATACTTCCTTTTTTATCATTTTTTCTTTTATTTATTTATTTCCTTATTACAGGCATTGTATTCATATATATCACGTTAGTTGACTTTTATAGCGGTGATATTTTATGAATTTACTTAAACTTATTGTTTAAGCTCGTGCGTGCGACTGTGTATGTGTGTGTGTGTGTGTGTGTGTATGTGTGTGTTTGTGTGTGTGTGTGTGTGTGTGTTTTTCCTGCAAAGGGTGCTTATTTATACAGATCTTAAATTATTGTTGCTACTATTTGCATGACGTCTCTAGTTATTTATGGATTTCCTTTTATATTCTTATGCGGTATTGTAACGATTGTCCACATCGTGCATATATAGACGGATAGATCGAGATAGGTTTATGTGTGTGTGTGTGTGTATTTACACACACACACACACACACACACACACACACACACACACACACACACACACACATATATATATGTATATATATATATAGATAGATAGATAGATAGATAGATAAACAAAGTATATAAGTATATACATCATATAAAAGCTTTAAGAAACTCAGCAGAGGCATACACCAATCTTTTCTTTTTTCTTCAGTGCAATTTTCGCTCAGTCCTCATTTCCCCGGATCCCGACGGCATCCCCGAGGAGGACAATTAATCAAGGAGAAGAGGCGGCCAGACTCGCCTTTGTGGGCGGATTCGTTCGTGGCTCGCTCTCTGGGGGTGGGCGGAGGGGAGGGGGGGTAGACGCGCCGTCGGGAAATTTGAATCGCCGGGTAATTTATTTATTTATTTATTTTTTTTATTTTTTATTATTTTTTTTTTTTAATGACTGGTTGAGTTATTTGCGGAATATTTAGTTTTTCTTTGTCTGAGGCTTTTAATATTCGGGACGAAGATATGTGTGTGTGTGTGTGTTTATGCGCGCGTGCGATTTAAGGAACAAAACCTTTTAACAAAATCCATAACTTGAACAAGTCAGATCGCCAAGGCGTCATGTATAATATAAAACCATCCATTCCCCCTCACTAGACCTCCAGGCAGAGCAGCCGATCCCAGAACCAACTATTCCAGAACAACCGAATTCGTGTTCCATGAATTCCCGAAGCCTAAAGACTGAACGCTTTCGCTCGGCCGTGTCGCCCGTATTCAATTTTGTCCGCTCGCCAAAGACCGGCGCCAGTGAACCGGTCGGGGAAGTTGTACGTGTGTTGTGCTTGTGTGTTATGGAGGCATTGCACGGCCGGCACTTCAGAACACACATACGAACGAGTGGGTATTCAATCCACACTGACGATTATGGGGAGTACTTGACTTGGTGTATACTATGTTTTTCGTGATTATTCTTATTACTTTTATTATTATTATTATTATTATTATTATCATCATTATCATTATCATTATCATTATCATTATCATTATCATTATCATTATCATTATATTATCATTATCATTATCATTATTATTATTATTATTATTATTATTATTACTGTTATTGTTATTGTTAATATTATTATATTATCACAATCCTTAGTTTCTTTTAAATCGACCTCACTACATTTCTTGACAATAAATGGAGCCATCTAAGTAATCCAAGGTTATAACATAGTGAAACAAAGAGAATATGAGATTCCTTTTGCTGGGTTCTTGTGACAGTCTGTGCTGACTCTGCGACCATTGTGCTTCCTTCAGGCAAATGAAGGCTTAATGCGATCCCAGCTGAGTCGCTAAACACTTCAGGAGAAACAGAGGTAGTAAAGCGATGCCATGATAACCAAGGTAGGAAAGAAGATGAGAAGAGGGAGGCATAAATAAGGAAATAATGCCCTTTAATAGACGTCTTGTAGGGACACTCATTTTAACAGCATTTTTTTTTTTTTTTTTTCATTGTTCAAGAAAATCTATTAACTTCCTCAAAGTCGATGAAGAAACATATTTGATGATGAGTGACGCTGGAAAAAGACGAAATTCTCACCACCTAAGATTATATGGTAAGGTATTTTGCGTTCTTCCACTTGTAAATTTAAATAAAGTATTATTAACTGTTCTAAGATTCTCCACTGAAAATACACAAATCCTGTTTATGGAAATGTGTCAGGAGTTAGCATTATGTTATTATAATAAAGTATTCAAGGATTATATTAAGTCCCCCTGAAAACATCAGCGTAGATAAACACATTAATAATCCTGCCTCATTTGAATACAAATTAAATTCCGGTTCGCATGAAAAAAGTACGTAGTTATTCTTTCTGCCAAAATTTGACAATTATTGGCTGTACAAAAATAGAAGCAGGCAGTGACATTAATTTAGAGTGATGGTGATATTGAAACACCTGCAATGATAACACAAGTAGAAAAAGTAGAAAAACACTAGTAGAAAAAAATTCGTGGTTTAACCATAATAAGAATGGGTTCCTTCCTAACATGTCACTTCTCTCTCTTTCTCTAGCTCCCTTTTCAAATTTTCTGCCAGAGAGAATGACAAATACGCGTTTTGGGTAAAATCTTGCTTGGTAATGATAATATTGGTAGTAATAGAAACAACATTTTACAAGACAACGATTGCCTTTTCTTATCTATAGAGATAAGACAATCTTGAATCAAGAGTTCTTTGCAGACGACAGAGAAAGACATTCCTGAATCCTTCTTTCTCTTCTTGTCTCCTATCTTTCCCCCGTTTATCTTGATATCGCTTTGCCTTTCTTTATTTTTCCTAAAACGGCTCCTGCTGAGACCTAACCAAGGACACTGCCAGTTGAAGCACTGTAAAGGACCCAAGTAAACAGTTACAGCACTCGGGTCCGTGCAACGTGTTAACGCTCCCCCAAACAGGAGAACAATTTTAAGAAAAAAATCTTTTCGTAATACAGCCAGAGGAGTACTACGATGTTGCATTCACAGGAGGTTATAAGGTAATTTGTCAATAGATACAGAAGACTATAAATGTGATAACAAGAAAAACCAGAAACTCAAATAAAGAAAAACCAGAACTGAACCTTAATTTCCAGCCCAATTTGGTGGCAACGCCTTTTGGAGACAGCGCAGGAACCTGAAATGCAAACTAAGCGAACTTTGGCTTAGGAATTCATGGGAGTTCGAGTGCGGTTGTTCTGGGAAAGCGAGTTTTGATCGTCGGAAACGGACTTGCCTGTAGACAGTATTTGGTCGAGTAAGGTAAAGATAATTAATTGTGTATTATTTTGTATTCGATTCGGGTCGTCTAGAAAGCTACTGTATCCTCGTAAATCTCATCATAATTTACCCCCATGTTATTTTTTTTCACTAAATTTTATGATGCTGTATATTTGACCTCGAATTTGACAATATTTGAATAAAATTGTTCTGCTGGAATTAAGCATTAGACTTGGTGGCTGCGATATGCATTGACGTAACAGGTCTGTCTATAGCCTGACGTGTCCATAAGATGCAATTCAGGATTCTTAGATGACATTTGTTTCCTTTTCTTCTTCTTCACTGCTATTGCATTGTTAACCTTGCAAATACCTGCTTTGAGATAACTAAGAAATAAAGTTTATAATGAAGAAAGAATGTTAAGATAAGTAACTGGTTTCAGATTTCATTTGTCTTTTTAAGTTTGTGCTATTTCAAGGGCTTAATGTGAAAATTATATGATGCTGATATAAATTTTATTTCCTTTCTCTATCCTTTAGGTCTTTTACTTTTGATATATTTATTCATTTTTGAACTGTGATATTATTGAAAAGATAATAGAAATAATGCAGATATAACCTCATTTGATGTGTGTGTGTGTGTTGTGGTGTGTGTGTGTGTGTGTGTGTGTGTGTGTGTGTGTGTGTGTGTGTGTGTGTGTGTGTGTGTGTGTGTGTGTGTGTGTGTGTGTGTGGCGCCATATTTATTTACACATCACTATATCTTATAAATGCTGATAACGTGCGTTTGTGTAGCATATATATTAACAGATTACTATATCTTGTACATACCTTTAACCTTATGTAGGTGCTGGAAGATACATAATGAATTCTCAAATGACATGACAGTCAAGTTAGTCGAGGGTGCATTAAGACCATGTGATCCTATGACAATTAAAATGTTTTACACAGAATGGTAAACAGAAAAAAATGGGAGGAATAAAAGAAATACATACACATTGATATATATAGTATAGTATGTGAATATAGTGTGCTTGCACTGTATTAATACATACGCGTACGCACATATTTGCAAGCACATATT
>NW_020870220.1:17500-22500 GCF_003789085.1 Penaeus vannamei | reverse complement strand
AGCAGTCTACTGAATGGGCAGTAAACATTTATCGAGTTGCCAGATGCATACCCACTTATCTCGGTTATTTTCATGCAAATTAGTACTCATGTTGGTTGTCTATGTCAGTGTACAACCCGCCATAAGATCTCAAAAGCCCTTTTATTGTACATTCTAAAATACTATGTACTGGTCTAAAAAATAACCAATACTTTTAAACAGCTAGTTGTCAAAAGCAGTTATGCCCATTACATCATAAGCCAATAGCTCTCGTTTTTTTTTTATCTGTTAATATAAAGGCTATTACTATTGTTTTCGACATGTTTATTATAATGTTGGTAAAAATACGATTGGTGATTAGATATAAAACACATTACTGAAAACCAAGAGAAGTGGAAAACCGTTTAGGTAACTAGGACAAGATTACCTACTTTGTAATTAAGCTGTTATATAATCAATTATTTGTAAATGGTTAAACTAAAATTAACTTAAAATGAACATAGCATATATGTAGATACCACCCTACTGCGTTAAAGGGAAAAAAATGTATTTGCATCTATGTGTCCACACACACAAGTATATTATGTAATGTATATATATATATATATATATATATATATATATATATATATATATATATACATATATATATATATCTATACTACGTGTACGTTATAGATCACTATTTCAGCCTTTTGGGAAAGTCTAAAGAAAAGTTGTTTTAATTAACTTATTTTGGTTCTAACTTATAAAGTTCGCAGATTTCCATTAAAAGTTTGAATTGTTTTAAGGCAGCGAAACGGACAAAGAAATTAGAACTGAAAGTATAAACAGGATAAGAACTTCAGATTCCATTTAAGAAAAGGAAGCAAAATATATATTACACACACACACACACACACACCACACACACACACACACACACACACACACACACACACACATATATATATATATAATATATATATATATATATATATATATATAGCACACACACATTTCATTTCTCTTCTCTCTCTCTCTCTCTCTCTCTCTCTCTCTCTCTCTCTCTCTCTCTCTCTCTCTCTCTCTCTCTCTCTCTCTCTCTCTCTCTCTCTCTCTCTCTCTCTCTCTCTCTCTCTCTCTCTCTCTGTCTCTCTCTACATGCGGACTGAATGAGATGAGATTCTTCTTCACTGTAACACTTGCAGATTACTGACGGTGCTTCTCGTTCGCGGAATACATCTGTCTAATTTAGTTTAGAGAATTAGAAGGAAATGCCGGGTCACCTTAATTTTAGATTGAATCTTCTGTGCGGCAAAAAAAAAAAAAGGAAGAGGCGGGGAAAGGGAATAAGAAAAAATAGATAACAGAACCGCACCACGAACAATAGAGAAAAAAAAAAATAAAAGGAACAGAAAAATTGTTTTATCCTTGGAGCATGAACGGAAAATTAGCCGCTTTTGCTTGGAGGTGAGTGGGGCTTCTCCTCAGTCCCTCCTCTAAGTCCTCTAAGAGCAACAGACAAGAGCTCATAAATGATTAGATCTAAGTTGAGAAGAAAGAAACGAGAAAGGGAAGAAATGGAAACGGAAGGGATAGATAGATATATATATATATATATATATATATATATATATATATATATATATATATATATATATATATATATATACGCATACACATATATACATCTTATGAGAACTAACCTTTTCAAGGGTATGCGCCACACGGTTTGTCTTTTTTATTATTAAAAAAAATAACTGGTGATGCCAATGAGCTTACATAAACAGAAAGAAAGAAATCCCTTTCCTTTCCTTGCCCTTCCCAATAAGCATGTGGTAGTTAATGTATAAAGCTTGCCGACCCTCCAGCAGGAGAGAGAGGGTCTCCACCGCTCCCCTTGTGCCTCGCTTGGCCCAATCGTTTACCTTCGGGTTTTGTTCGTATCGTATTCACAAATTGCTGATTTTGAAGGGGGAAGTGGCACTTGGCCCGTGTATGACCTGTACCTACGTCACTGCAGGTAAGAATACCTACGTTTTCCGTTACAGGTTCTCTAAAAGCGCTTTACTTCTCTTTTGAAGGCAACAGTTCAGTTGTAATAAGAGCAACTTCAGAACCAAAAGTGCCTATCATCGCGACGAAATGAAAAAGAAAATATCGTGTAAAATTGAAAAATCGTTCTAACCGAAAGTCCAGGCAACTTTAAGATTGGATCTGTAGTATATATGTGAGAACCATTTTTTCTTCTTTTTTTCCCTCTTCCTTTTTTCTCTTTCTCCTACTTCTTCATCAGCTTCTTACTTCTCTTCATTATTTTTTCTTCTCCTCCGTCTCCATTTAATATTTACTCCCTTCTCTCTCTTTTTATCAACTTCTGCTCCGTCTGATCTAAGGATATTTATCTTCTACATGAGGCAACCCAGAATCAAATAACATGACAAACTTTGTTGCTCACTTATGTGGCAGAGACCTGAACCACACTGTCGAGTTCGAGGCGTGTATAAGAGAAAATATATGAAAGTATTAAATATGTCCGAAACTGTATGAATTGTGTGAACCATTTTGATTTGATTTTATATTTTTTTATTTTATCTTTTATTTATTTATTTATTTATGCGTGTGTGTGTGTGTGTTTGTCTGTGTGTCGTGTGGTGCATGTGTATGTGTATATATATATACGTATGCAGATTTTTATATAGAATATCTACTTACTGAAAAATACACTCTTGCAAATAGATTACATTCAATTCTCAGAAACCAACGCCAAAAAATGTAAACGGAGAGGAAAAAAATAGATAAATAAAAAGATAACGAACAGAAGAGGGAGACAAAGAAAGGCCAACGAAAATGGAAATTAATCTTTATTTTCTCATTCGCCGCCCGACGAAGAGACAAAATAACAAAGACCGGACGAAGAAGGAGGTAAAAAGAATCGTTAATTTACAGTTCTTCACTTCTTTCTTCGCTGCGGATGTCAGGAGCAGGCAAGCGAGGAAGGGAAAGAGCGAAAGACGGAGCAGAAGTTGATAAAAGAGAGAGAAGGGAATAAACATCAAAAGAAGGAGGTGAAGAAGAAGAAAAATAATGCAAAGAAGTAAGAAGAGGCTGATGATGAAGTGGGAGAAAGAGAAGAAATAAATGAGAGAAAGAAGACGAAAAAGGAAACAGGATAATGAGGAGAAAATGCAGAAAAGTGGATAAGGAAATGAAAAACGGGAAAGAAGGAAGAGAGATAGGGGGAGAGGGAGAGGGAATGGAGGAGGGAGAGGGAGAGAGGAGGAGAGAGAGGAGAGAGGGAGAGAGGAGAGAGAGAGAGGGAGAGAGAGAGAGAGAGAGAGAGAGAGAGAGAGAGAGAGAGAGAGAGAGAGAGAGAGAGAGAGAGAGAGAGAGAGAGAGAGAGAGAGAGAGAGAGAGAGAGAGAGAGAGCGAGAGAGAGAGAGCGAGAGCTGAGAGAGAGAGCGAGATTTATTTAGACCATATGCCCTTTTGTTCATTTAGCCAGTACTGCTTGTATAAGTACGCTCATTAGGGAACCCAGTCGCTCTGAAGTAGCTCCTGGCATTGCGGTTTGAGGAAATGTTTGTCGGTGGCCTTAGTCTGCGCAGATTGGCTGAGCTAATGAGAGTAAAAGGGGATTAAAAATACCGGTAAAATTATACAATATAATAGTGAGACGCAGAACCTCAAATTCGAGGTGAAAGATTCTAAAAAAATAGAGGAAAACGAGGATTTCTTTGTCTTTGCTTTTATCTTGCTTTTGTTTTCTGTTGAAATACAGGTGGGGAGGAAATGCAGACTTTATCAGTCTTGATAATTATTTAAATGTAATATAACTTCAATGCTTTACCCGGAGGTGGTCACCTAAATCGCTTCAAAGTGACTAAAATAAAAAAATATATGTTTGCCGTCATATTTTATGTATTATCCTGGCAAACAATTTGAAATAGTTTTCGTATGAAGTTCGCTAATTCTCAAAGAAGTTTTCTGAGACAACTCCTGAGCGTTTACAATGAATGTTTGATGTCTTGATAGTGTAGTGTATTTGGAGTGCCTCAGAGGCGTTGCAGAAGAAAGATGGAGAAATTGATAATGATTGTTTTTTCTTCTTTTAAGTTGGTTTTACACCTGTTGATGAATATTTATTAATATATCGACTTCAGGAGATGGTAAGTCTATTTGAGTAAGATAAAGGGAAGTTATCATGGGAGAAATACCGACTTTACAGATCCGAATCTAGTATTGACCTTTTATGACCCGAGATTCGCCTTTCTTACTGAAGTTGTTTATGTTAACCCTAAGAGGCCAGGTCAAATTAGAGAGCATCCTTCTTATTTTTTTTCTTTTTTTATTCCTTTAATGTTTTTGATTGCAATGATAAGGTCTCTAAAGTGGTACGATGGCATTACTTTGTTTTTTTTTCTCTCTTTCTCTTATGATGTCCTCAGTATTGTGGATTTTATTATTTATTTTTCCCCCTAGGTATTTATACTTCGTGTTTTGAGACCGTTTTCTAATTTTGGAATAATTACCGATTTTTTCGAGATTGAAAGTTAAATTTCCAGTTAACATCTACTTTTCAACATGTATCTTATGAATATATTTAAAGTATAATATTTCATGTTTACAATTTCCAATATGCAAACCTTCCGTTTAACATAGAAACGTCTGATCACAAACAATACATCTTAGTTAAAATGAATTAAAAATAAAATTGTATATACATGACTTGTTACTTAAGCCAGTGGTTCTTAAGCTTTTTAGAGTCACAGCTCCTTTTGAGAACCAAGTGAAGTCTGTGGAACCCCTACCTCAGAAATGTTCATATAATATATATATATATATATATATATATATATATATATATATATATATATATATGTGTGTGTGTGTGTGTGTGTGTGTGTGTGTGTGTGTGTGTGTGTGTGTGTGTGTGTGTGTGTGTGTGTGTGTCCGTACCATTAGACTATAGTTAAATAGATATATGAATGGAATTAGTAAACACACACACATACATATATATATATATATATATATAT
>NW_020870220.1:7500-12500 GCF_003789085.1 Penaeus vannamei | reverse complement strand
GCAAATCTAATCCCAGGTTCCCACGTGAGGAGGCGAGCACAAGCACCCAAGTGGACGAAGGTGTTCTTCAAGGACGTTCCTCTATTTTCCGAGAAGTGTGGCCGAAGGAATGTCAAACGCAGGACGCCTTGACCAGTTAGAGGTCCTCGCATAGATATATGTACATGTGTGTGTGTGTGTTTGTGTGTGTGTGTGTGTGTGATTGTGTGTGTGTGTGTGTGTGTGTGTGTGTGTGTGTGTGTGTGCGTGTGTGTGTGTTGTGTGTGTGTGTGTGTGTGTGTGTGTGTGTGTGTGTGTGATTGCGTGTGTGTGTGTGTGTGTGTGTGTGTGTGTGTGTGTGTGATTGTGTGTGTGTGTGATTGTGTGTGTGTGTGTGTTGTGTGTGTATGTGCGTGTGCGTGTGCGTGTGCGTGTGCGTGTGTGTGTGTGTGTGTGTTTGTGTGTGTGTGTGTGTGTGTGTGATTCCCTACCTCCTCCCTCCCTCTTTTTCTCTCACTCTCCCTTGTTTCCTTAACATGTGCAGTATGCCAAGATATTAACAATGATGATTAAGATTGTATACAAGGTAATTTGTTTGTTGCTTTATTTTATCATAATTAGTTTAATTATATTCCGTTTTTCCTTTGAATCAAAATTATAATCCTATCTCTGATTCATCCCATATGTTATTTTTTTTTACACATTTCTCTACAGATTTTTTCTCCATCTATCTGGATCTTTTTTCAAGGCCTATGTGTCTATGTCTCTTCATATATCTATCAATCTATCAACCTGCCTGTCTTTATTTGTGGATTCATACTCTGGATAAGCCATCCAATATCCAGCATGCTCTCAAAACTGAATTTCTCACCATGACCTCATCCCTCAAGCCTCCCTATTATTATTCTAGCGTCAGTCATCACGCCTGACCTGTTCCAGTAGTCGATCGTTCCCCCTGTCTCGCTGTGACGTAGTGGCACGTGGGGGTCAAGGCGAGAGAGGTCAAGGGTTGCACTTTATGGCGTGAACTGTTTTTTTTTTTTTTTTTTTTTTTTTTTTTTTTTTAACTTGTTGCCTTCAGGATTATATCTTCGTCAGTACGGTGTACAGTACGTCTAATTATCTTTATTATCATTATAATCATTACTTTGTTTGCTTATTAGCTCTTGTTATTATTATCATTAACCGCATCATTATTTTATGGTATACTGACTTAGCGAAGGTACCTTTTCGTATCATTAACAATTTCATTGTGATCCTCATTACTATAATTGTCAATACCATTGTTCTTGTTTTTTTATTATCACTATCATTTTCCCTATTGTTATCAACATTTTTTACATTATAATTATAATCATCATCGTAATTATAATAATAATATCTATTAGTAGTACTTGCTAATGCTATTATTATTTAATTTCCAGCATCATTATAAATATGTTTATCATCTCATCAGTGAAGTGAAGTGAAGATAAATAGCCTCACTCTTTCTCCGTTATCAGTGATCCTCGCTACATGGTGTGATACAGACTGTAAATATGGTGTTTTTAAAATGTATAAGTAGAAATAATGAAGTGAATTTTAAAAGGGACTCTGGCTAGTTCATCTCTCTTTGCTAAAATCTCTCGGTCTGTCTGTCTGACTGTCTCTGTCTCTGTCTCTGTCTCTCTGTCTCTGTCTCTCTCTCTGTCTCTGTCTCTCTCTCTCTCTCTCTCTGTGTCTCTGTCTCTGTCTCTGTCTCTCTCTCTCTCTCTCTCTCTCTCTCTCTCTCTCTCTCTCTCTCTCTCTCTCTCTCTCCTCTCTCTCTCTCCTCTCTCTCTCTCTCTCTCAAACCTGCCGTGCGAGATTACTTTAATTTAGATCATGATTTATTAAGGTTAAGATTAAGGAAAAGACAAGTCATAAGTACCGTAGGAAGCAGAAAGGAATACAGAAAAGTCCTTCAGATTGAATTTAGGAAAGGACAAAGACGAGAATATATAAAGATGAAAACAACCCAGAATTCAAGTAAGAAAATAAAAAAAAATATTTGTACTAAAAGAGAATTCACAAATAAAACATCAAAACAATAAAAATATGAAGATAAATGAAGTAGCAAAAGAAGAAAGATGATAATAAAAGAAAATCAAACAATAATAATGATAATAATGATAACGCTTCGGTAAGGCAACAGGAGCAACAATTCTATTCTTGCAATTGTTTTTGGTTATATTCTTGTTTTTTATCAGTATTATTATTCTTTATCATTAAAATAGTAATGAAAAAAAATAATGAAGTATCATAATAAGGATAATATCAATAATATCATTATCATTATGTTATTATTATTAATGACTAATATTTCTATTGTTATAATTGTTCTTATTGTTATCATCATTGTTGCAATTATTATTATCATCATTGCAATCATCAGCGTTGGTTAGTTTCTTTGTCCGTTGGTTTGTCGGTTAACAAGATAACTCAAAAAGTCATGGATAAATTTTTATTGATTGATTTATTTATTGATTTATTACCAGTTTGTCAGCCAGGGGGAGGGGGATGGTCACTGGGTTCATGATTTTCAAGGACGATCATATGTACGTAACACACGCACATGAGGTTAACCATTTTGACCATCCTCATTTAGTAGGCCTACATCCATCTTTCCTCTTTGTTTACTTTTCTTATCCACTTTCTCTCCATTTCTCTTCTTTTGAATCTCTCACCCCCTCCCACCCTTTCTCCTCTCCTCTTTTTTTTTTTTTTTTTTTTTTCTTTCTCTACTCTCCCTCTCATTATGCTTCCTTACATCTTTTCTCTGTCGTCTTTCTCCTTGACTCTTTTTCTATTTTCTCTCTTCCTTCCTTCATCTCTTTATTCCTTTACTGGCCTTTTTTCTGTTTTCTCTTTTCTTCCTCTTTTTTTCTCCATCACTCTCTTCTCTACCCCCCTTTCACTCTGTCCCCTTCTTCTTTTTTCTATTCTTATTTCTCTTTCTTACTCCCTTTTTCTCCCATTCCTTTTTCCCTTTCTCTTTTCTCCTACTTTCTGCTCTTCTTTAATCCCTTTTCCTCATTCTTCTCCGTGTCTCCTCCGCTCTTCGTTCTTCCCTTCACTCTTTCCTCTCTCTCTCCATTCCCTCCCTCTCACTGTTATTCTCTCTTTATCCCTTCTTTTCTTTTCCATTCTTTCATCTTCCTTCCTAGTTCTCAGCTCTTCCTTATTTCCTCCTTACTATGATGCCCATTTTCATAGAAAGTGATAATTGTAATAATAATTATGATAGTAATGATAATGATAAAAAATAATGGAATAATAATGATAATAATAAAGATAAAAAACATAAGAATAAAAAAAAAAAACGAAACAAACTAAAACAGAGTAACAATGAAAACAAAACAATAAATATGCGAAAATGATCAATGAAGAAACATAAGAAAATAACTGAAGATAAAAGATAACAAAGAACAATAATAATAATGATAAAGATGCTTTGGTAAGGCAAGGAACAATTCTTTTCTTACAGTTATTAGTTGTATCATTGTTTGTTTGTTTGTTTTTCTTTTTTTTATCAATACTGTTGTATATCATTGTCCTTAGAATAGTAATGATAATAGTGAAAGTAAATGTCCTAATAAAGGCAATAATATATATAAACAAAATATTATCATTATTATTATCATTATAATAATTATTAGTATTATCATTGTTGTCACTTATTATTATTGTTACAATTATCATTATTATAATCATTATCAATATTGCTTTCTCAACATAATAGTATTAAGATCCTCCTCATCCCATGAGACACACAAGCAGTTCAATCGAAATGGATTTTTCTTCTCCATTTCATTTTGCGATTCGTGGAACCAAGCAGTGTCTCGAGAGGAAATAGTCTCTCCGGAAAATTGACTCATTGGCACCTTTCGCCATGGTCCCGCGCTCTTAGTGAGAGAAAAAGTGGTTTGCATGCCAGTATTTTGCATATTGAGGGCACCCCGCGACTGTTCTCCACACATCCGATGATGTTTATGATAACTAGTGTTTTGAGCTGTTATATTCTGTGCTTTGAACGTCATTTTTGTCTCAGTCAAAGCGTGCGCTGTTGGGGAGGTTGCCAATTAGTCAGTTTCCCAGAGCCAATATTTGATCTCGAGATTTATTATGTTTGACAAAATCGCCAAATGATCTGAGTGCGTGGAGAGAGAGTGAGTGAGTGAGTAAGTGAGAGAGAGAGAGAGGGAGAAGGAGAGAGAGATAGAGAGGGAAGAGGTGGAAAAAGAAAAAAAAAAAGAGAATACGATGAAGGGAGAGAGGGGGTGTAATAAGAGATGGGAAGGAAGAGGAGAGTGAGAGTGTAAAAGGAGGAACAAGAGAGACACAGAGAGAAGAGAGCAAATGGAAAGAGTGGGAGATGGGAGATGGAGCAAGAAAGAAAGAGGGGAGAAAAAAAAAGAGTAAGGAAGAGGAGACACAGTATACTCATATCTTGCTATCTATATGTATATATAGATGTTTTATATATGTATTTGTGTGTGTATATATATATATATATATATATATATATATATATATATATATATATGGGAGTGTGTGCATATACATACATACAGAGATATAGAAAAGGTTTAGTTTACTTCCCATTGTTACAATGGATAATCTTTGCTGTGACCTAACCTAATCTAACCTAACCAAGGAATGGCCGGGTTGCCATCCACTGGCAGCGCGGGGGATCGAATGCTGGTCGGCAAGATTGCTAAAAGAGAAGAGAGAGAGAGAGAGAGAGAGAGAGAGAGAGAGAGAGTAGGGGAGAGAGAGAGAGAGAGAGGAAGAAGAGAATGGCAGATGGAAGGACGAGGAGCGAGAGAGACGCTACTGAAGGCGTTGCGGCTCCACGAATCCTGTTCCGTGGCTCTTGTCGCTGCGTCGCTGTGCAGCGAATCCTTCTCTTGAAGTTTCCCCGAAAGTTGGTGGCGTCCCTCGACCCATGCGCCGTCCCTCGCAAGGAGCGCGCAGCCAGGCTGACCGCGTGTTCGGAACCG
>NW_020870220.1:0-2500 GCF_003789085.1 Penaeus vannamei | reverse complement strand
ACTTCGCTGCCAGAACGGACACCTTTCTGTCGTCCAATTCCTGGCGGAGAACGGCGGCGACCTCAACGCCAGAGACCGTGTTGGTAAGTCGACAGGAGCGACATTTCTCTTCTTACTGTCATCATTGATTGTATTGTTATTATCTTTAAAGTCATTATTATTATTCTTTGTCATTTTCATAGAAAGTAACAATTGTAATGATGATAATAGGAATAATAATAATAATAATAATAATAATAATAATAATAATAATAATAAAAGTAATAACGATAATAATGATAATGGAATGATGATGGTAATAAAAAAAAGGAAACAGAAACATAAAGAATAAAAGTTAGAAAATAAAAAAATATTTGTACTAAAAGAGAATGCACAAATAAAACACCAAAACAATAAAAATATGAAGATAAATGAAGTAGCAAAAGAAGAAAGATGATAATAAAAGAAAATCAAACAATAATAATGATAATAATGATAACGCTTCGGTAAGGCAACAGGAGCAACAATTCTATTCTTGCAATTGTTTTTGGTTATATTCTTGTTTTTTATCAGTATTATTATTCTTTATCATTAAAATAGTAATAAAAATAATCATGAAGTATCATAATAAGGATAATATCAATAATATCATTATCATTATTGTTATTATTATTAACGACTTTAAAATTTCTATTGTTATAATTATTCTTATTGTTATTATCATTATCATTGTTGCAATCAGTTTCTTTGTCCATTGGTTTGTCTGTCGGTTAACAGGATAACTCAAAAAGTCATGGATAGATTTTTATTGATTTATTTTATTTATTGATTTATTACCAGTTTGTCAGCCATGGGGGAGGGGGGGGTCACAGGGAGTTCAAGATTTTCAAGGACGATCATATGTACGTAAACACACGCACATGAGGTTAACCATTTTGACCATCCTCATTTAGTAGGCCTACATCCATCTTTCCTCTTTGTTTACTTTTCTTATCCACTTTCTCTCCATTTCTCTTCTTTTGAATCTCTCACCCCTCCCACCCCTTTCTCCTCTTCCTCTTTTTTTTTTTTTTTTTTTTTTTTTGTCTTTCTCTACTCTCCGCTCTCATTATGCTTCCTTACATCTTTTCTCTGTCGTCTTTCTCCTTGACTCTTCTTTATTTTCTCTCTTCCTTCCTTCATCTCTTTATTCCTTTACTGGCCTTTTTTCTGTTTTCTCTTTTCTTCCTCTTTTTTTCTCCATCACTCTCTTCTCTACCCCCCTTTCACTCTGTCCCCTTCTTCTTTTTTCTATTCTTATTTCTCTTTCTTACTCCCTTTTTCTCCCATTCCTTTTTCCCTCTTCCTTCTTTTCTCCTACTTTCTGCTCTTCTTTAATCCCTTTTCCTCATTCTTCTCCGTGTCTCCTCCGCTCTTCGTTCTTCCCTTCACTCTTTCCTCTCTCCATTCCCTCCCTCTCACTGTTATTCTCTCTTTATCCCTTCTTTTCTTTTCCATTCTTTCATCTTCCTTCCTAGTTCTCAGCTCTTCCTTATTTCCTCCTTACTATGATGCCCATTTTCATAGAAAGTGATAATTGTAATAATAATTATGATAGTAATGATAATGATGATAAAAAAATAATGGAATAATAATGATAATAATAAAGATAAAAAAATAAACATAAGAATAAAAAATTAAAAACGAAACAAACTAAAACAGAGTAACAATGAAAACAAAACAATAAATATGCGAAAATGATAAATGAAGAAACATAAGAAAATAACTGAAGATAAAAGATAACAAAGAACAATAATAATAATGATAAAGATGCTTTGGTAAGGCAACAGGAACAATTCTTTTCTTACAGTTATTAGTAGTATCATTGTGTTTTTTTTTTTTTTCAATACTGTTGTATATCATTGTCCTTAGAATAGTAATGATAATAGTGAAAGTAAATGTCCTAATAAAGGCAATAATATATATAAAAAAATATTATCATTATTATTATCATTATAATAATTATTAGTATTATCATTGTTGTCACTTATTATTATTGTTACAATTATCATTATTATAATCATTATCAATATTGCTTTCTCAACATAATAGTATTAAGATCCTCCTCATCCCATGAGACACACAAGCAGTTCGAATCGAAATGGATTTTTCTTCTCCATTTCATTTTGCGATTCGTGGAACCAAGCAGTGTCTCGAGAGGAAATAGTCTCTCCGGAAAATTGACTCATTGGCACCTTTCGCCATGGTCCCGCGCTCTTAGTGAGAGAAAAAGTGGTTTGCATGCCAGTATTTTGCATATTGAGGGCACCCCGCGACTGTTCTCCACACATCCGATGATGTTTATGATAACTAGTGTTTTGAGCTGTTATATTCTGTGCTTTGAACGTCATTTTTGTCTCAGTCAAAGCGTGCGCTGTTGGGGGAGGTTGCCAATTAGTCAGTTTCCCAGAGCCAATATTTGATCTCGAGATTTATTATGTTTGACAAAATCGCCAAATGATCTGAGTGCGTGAGAGAGAGC
>NW_020870219.1:1824944-1832444 GCF_003789085.1 Penaeus vannamei | reverse complement strand
TTGCCACACACCACGTTGCGCATATATATAATATATAATATATATTTATATATATATATATTTATATATTTTAATATATAGTGATTGTATAGTATATATTATACGTACTATATAATATTTTATTATTATTTGTTTCTTATTCTGTTTATATTATTTGTTTTCTATGTATATTTATTATTCTTATTTTTTTCCTATATATATAGTTATCATCTGCTGTTTGAATAAACTATATTTATATTAAATATTCAGTTAAAGTATAATATTTAATCATTATAATGATACTAGATAGCTGAATGTTAACGTTGGGTGTGGGGTGGTTGTGTTGGTACAAGTAGCAATGTTATTCGAGTGATCGATCACGAGATTATCACGAACACTGAATCGGTCATGCGACGCTCATGTACACACACTCACAAATAATAGATATGATTATATAATGATATTTTAAGAGTTATTATATATATATATATATTTTTTATATATATTATTAATATATGTATATATATATATGTATAATATATATAATTATAATATCTAATAAGTAATTATTTAATATATATATAATTAAAGTGTGGTGTATATGCGTGTGTGCTAAGTGATACAATAAGTAACTATTTCATTCTCTCCAAATGTAAAATGTGATTATCATGTTTAACGATAAGAGCATTTATTTATCTCTTTAGACGCTTTCGAAGGCGACCGGATCAGGCGCCAGACTCACTTACGATCTATGAGTGACGTTGGGTATGATTGCGCCGTCAGGGGAAAGCCAGCGCGAAGAATCTCCTTTTATTGCAAATTTCTGAATAAGAAATCTATAATGCGCAACACCTGAGTTTTATTGTCTTTTGATATGATGTTAAGTATATTTAATAATGTTTATGATGGCTCATTATTAGTATATACCTCAGGTGATTAAGTCATCAGTTTCAGTTTTGTTTCATAATGCAAGAAGAAAACTGGATTTGCATGAGAACACGGTGATTGGGTGATGATGTCGATTTCATGATGATTGGGTTTAAAATGTCTGTTCACTTGGCAATTGCAATTTCTCTAAACAAAATAAGTTTTTTGTTTACTTATGGATTTTATAACATTGTGGTGGGTGATACATTTATCTGTGGGTGCGATAAATTGTGCCTACTCGTGAACTCATACAAAAGCGTGGTAATAGTATATCTTGAGATAAGCTAGATATTATAACGTGTTGGGTAATCTCGAAGGAATGTCTAATTTTTTACGACTAGATATAGGTTTGATAGTTAGGACGCATGTATGGTTTTATATGTTCATTTACTTTTAGAAATGATGTTTGGTATAAGTTTCACTTTGTTTAATCATGAGGAATGTGTTGGGCTATTTATAAGCGGTGGAGCTTAAAATTGGGATATGCGTTTAGCTGTGATTTTGTGGTAGCTGGCTCTTGTTTGGTCGGATTTTTTTCGGGTGATCTTGTTTCATTAAGTTAAGTGCATTGATAGTCGTATAGTTGTTGAAAAGAGTTAAATTGTTTTATAATGATCGATTAGTGTAGAAAGTGTGCCAAGTGATTTTTAGATTTATGAGAGAGGCTAAGACTTTTAGGATTTTAGTGAGAGAGATTAAAGATCATTAGATTTTTAGGATGAAGAGGCGATATATAGATATTTTAAGAAGGAGAGGCAGACATTAGTATTTATAAGAGGAGGGTGCATGACTTAGAATTTATAAGATGAGCTGAGCACATTTTTTAGTAAGAGGCTAATTTTAGATTCAGAGAGTATAGTATTTGTAGTGGTATGTTTTGATGTAATAAGAAATCATCTCTCTTATATCTTATCTATCTTATCTATCCTATCTATCTATCTTATTATCTATATGTTATGTATGTAATCATGTTCCTGTATAAATGTTATTTTTTTTACAGGGAGAAAACTTCAGATAAAGAAGGGGTTTTGCAATAGCCTGACGCGCGAGCTTGTCTGAAGCAGCTTCGAAGAACACAAAAGAACGAGGCCTGAGAATGTTTTTGGACTGTTCGCCGCGACTTTGTTTTCTTTGAATTAATTCCGAGGAGAAGAAACCTTTAATTTGTGGAACGGAATTGAAACATGTATTGGCCGTTTTGCAACGCACGCGCACCTCGTAGGTGCTATCTAAAATAAAATTAGAGTCAATTTGATGCTCTGTTATGGCTCAGTTTTACCCTACAATGTCTAATAACGAAAACTGTAGATTATTCTATTTTATTTTGTGTTCTAGATATATGTATATTATGTGTAAGATTTAGATATGCTAAAATAAATTGCTTTATTTATTAACCACTCCTATGTAATAATTATAGTAATAATTTATAAAACAAATTAAAACTCTTTCATTTGTGACCTGGTAAGGTTCTTTCTGATTCTCGATATTTTCTCTCTCGCTCTTATCTCTCTTATTTTCATATTTAAAGTATGTGTGTCTTTACGGGATATATACTGAAAGATGGAAGGTAATGTACTCACAGAGATATGAGCGATAGGACTAAACAACTTGATAAGAAAGATTAAATAAGGAGGTATTCATTTTTTATACATAACGTGGCATATTACACAGGAAATAATACGGTTTGATCTTCAGGGTCTAGGGACATGGCATATCAATACGTATAGGGATCAGGATAGATAAAAAGATCATGCTACTAGGGACAAGAGGGCAGGAATTATGCATTATTCAATGTATAGTTTTGGCACAATGTCTATATATATGATATTCATTTAGGCATCTCATTTTAAACGCCACACCGGCCGAAATCAATCATCAGGAAATCAATCACATAAATTTTTGTATAAGCAAGTTCGTCGGATTCCGATGGTGGGTTAGAGTAGTCGTTATCTTGTTTGGCAACAGAGAAGAAAGAAGAAAATGCTTTTAAGAAAGGGTTTCAGATCCCTTTGATGTGTTGGTGCACGTGCCTGTCTTTAAGGTTGAAAATGTCGCTTGTCTGTCGGTTTAGCTGTGTCTGTTTGTATGTTTGTTTGTTTTTGTTCCTGTATCTGTCTGTGTGGTCTGTCTGACGAGAGAGAGAGAGAAGAGAGAGAGAGGAGAGAGAGAGAGAAGAGAGAGAGAGAGAGAGAGAGAGAGAGAGTGAGAGAGAGAGGAGAGAGAGAGAGAGAGTAAGAGAGAGAGAGAGAGAGAGAATGAGAGAGAAGGGAGGAGAGAGAGAGAGAGAGAGAGAGAAGAGAGGGAGAGAGAGGCACCGGGGAATAGCCTCATCCTGTATCATGCACCATCTGTTTTCTGTAAGAGATAACAATGAAGCTTATCGGTTCAAGTAAAGCAGTTCAGAGAAAGTGGAAAAGTTAAAAGTTTGTTCCGTCTCTTCCTCTCTTTTCTCTCTCTCTCTCTCTCTCTCTCTCTCTCCTCTATTCTTTCTCTCTCTCACTCGTCCTCCTACCCCCCACTATATCTTTCTCTCTCTCTCTCGTCCTCACCCCCCCCCCCCGCTCTCTCTCTCTTCATGTCTCTATCTATCTGTCTGTCTATATATCTATTTAGCTTTCTATGTATCTTTCAGTATTTGTGGAATAATCTTTCTATCTATTCAATACCGGACAAAAAATGTAAAACAGAATCGTACCTCATATGAAAACAGAGAACAGAAAATGCTTTTGTGTTGCTGTCACTGTGATTGCATTGCTCGTAAAAAAAAAAAAAAAGCTTGTCAGTGCTCGTTGAAAAATCGTCTTGTCGTTGCGAAGGTAGATGAGAGGAAACGTTTTCATATCCATAAGTCGTAAGTCGTTAGAGTAGACGGGAAGAAACGCTTTTTTATCCACAAGTTGTAAGTCGTTAGAGGGAAGAAATGCCAATTTATCCACATGTAAGTCGCTGGAGTAGATGAGAGGAAGTGCCTTTTTATCCACAAGTATCATTGGACGGAAAAAACCGCCTATTTATCCAAAAATCATAAGCCGTTGGAGGAGACGGGAAGAAACAAATCGCAAGTCGTTTGAGGGAAGAAACAAATCGCAAGTCGTTTGAGGGAAGAAACACCTTTCTATCCAAAAGCCGTAAATCGTTGCAGGGAAGAAACGCGACTGTATCCAAAAGTCCAAAAAAGTAGAAAGGACACGAAAGGAAACGCCCCTGTATCCCTGTATGAAAGGACACGAAAGGAGAGGAAACGCCCCTGTATCCAAAAAGTCGTTGAAAAGGAAGGAAAGAGGAAACGCCCTGCGCCCTGTATCCCTGTATAAAAGAGAGGAAACGCCCCTGTATCCCTGTATAAAGGAGAGGAAACGCCCTGTATCCCTGTATCCCTGTATAAAAGGAGAGGAAAACGCCCTGTATCCCTGTAATAAAAAGGGAGGGAAACGCCCCTGTATCCTGTATCCGCCCCTGTATCCCTGTATGAAGGAGAGGAAAGCCCCTGTATTCCTGAATGAAAGGAGGACGCCCTGTATCCCTGTATGAAAGGAGAGGAAACGCCCCTGTATCCCTGTATGAAAGGAGAGCGGAAACGCCCTGTAATCCCTGTATAAAGGAGAGGAACGCCCTGTATCCTGTATGGAAGGAGAGGAAACGCCCTGTATCCCTGTATAGAAAGGAGAGGAAACGCCCCTGTATCCCTGTATGAAAGGAGAGGAAACGCCCCTGTATCCCTGTATAAGGGGAAAACGCCCCTGTATCCCTGTATGAAGGAGAGGAACGCCTTATCCTGTACGGAAGCCCCTGTATCCCTGTATGAAGGAGAGGAAACGCCCTGTATCCCTGTATGAAAGGAGAGGAAACGCCCCTGTATCCCTGTATAAAGGAGAGGAAACGCCTGTTCCCTGTATAAAAGGAGAGGAAACGCCCCTGTATCCTGTATCGCCCCTGTATGATGAAAGGAGAGGAAACGCCCCTGTATCCTGTATGAAAGGAGAGGAAACGCCCTGTATCCCTGTATGAAAAGGAGAGGAAACGCCCCTGTATCCTGTATCGCCCTGGTATGAAGGGAGGAAACGCCTGTATCCCTGTATGAAAGGAGAGGAAACGCCCCTGTATCCCTGTATGAAAGGAGAGGAAACGCCCTGTATCCCTGTATGAAAGGAGAGGAAACGCCCCTGTATCCCTGTATGAAAGGGAGGAAACGCCCCTGTATCCCTGTATGAAAGGAGAGGAAACGCCCCTGTATCCCTGTATGAAAGGAGAGGAAACGCCCCTGTATCCCTGTATGAAAGGGGAGGAAACGCCCCTGTATCCCTGTATGAAAGGAGAGGAAACGCCCCTGTATCCCTGTATCCCTGTGAAAGGAGAGGAAACGCCCTGTACCCTGTATGAAAGGGAGGAAACGCCCCTGTATCCCTGTATGAAAAGGAGAGGAAACGCCCCTGTATCCCTGTATGAAAGGAGAGGAAACGCCCCTGTATCCCTGTATGAAAGGGAGGAAACGCCCCTGTATCCCTGTATAAAAGGAGAGGAAACGCCCCTGTATCCCTGTATGAAAGGAGAGGAAACGCCCCTGTATCCCTGTATGAAAAGGGAGGAAACGCCCCTGTATCCCTGTATGAAAAGGAGAGGAAACGCCCCTGTATCCCTGTATGAAAGGAGAGAAAACGCCCCTGTATCCCTGTATGAAAGGGAGGAAACGCCCTGTATCCCTGTATGAAAAGGGGAGGAAACGCCCCTGTATCCCTGTATGAAAGGAGAGGAAACGCCCCTGTATCCCTGTATGAAAAGGAGGAAACGCCCTGTATCCCTGTATATGTATCGGAAAAGAGGAAACGCCCCTGTATCCCTGTATGAAAGGAGAGGAAACGCCTGTATCCCTGTTCGCCCCTGTATCCCTGTATGAAAAGGAAGGAAACGCCCCTGTATCCCTGTATAAAGGAGAGGAAACGCCCCTGTATCCCTGTATGAAAGGAGAGGAAACGCCCCTGTATCCCTGTATGAAAGGAGAGGAAACGCCCCTGTATCCCTGTATGAAAGGACACGAAAGGACAGGAAACGCACACTGTGTCCTCAAGTCGTCCTCTCAACGAAGCCGAGGACGACAGCCGCTCGAAGCCAACTCCACGGGGCTGGCCAGCTGACGACCCCGGCGCCTGGAGTAGCGTCTGGTGCAAGTAGTAATGGGGGCAGGAGGAGGAGGAGGAGGAGGAGGAGAGATGAAGGGGGGAAGGAGGAAGATGAAGAAAGGGGGAAGGAGGAAGAAGAAGGAAGAAGGAAGAGGGGAAGAGAGGAAGAGAAAAGGGAAAGGAGGAAGAAGAGAAGAAAAGGGGAAGGAGGAGAGGAAAGAAAGAAAGTGGAAGAAGGAGGAGGAAGAGAAAAGGGGAAGGAGGAGGAAGAGAAGAAGGGGAAGGAGGAAAAGAAGAAAGGGTAAGGAGGAGGAGGAAGAGAAAGAGGGGAAGGAAGAAAAGAAGGAGGAGGAAGAGAAAAGGGGGAAGGAGGAGGAGAAGAAAGGGGAAGAAGGAGGAGGAAGAGAAGAAAGGGGAAGAAGGAGGAGGAAGAGATAAGGGGGAAGGGGGAGGAAGAGAAGAAAAGGGAAGAAGGAGCAGGAGGAGGAAGAGAAAAGGGGAAGGAGGAGGAAGAGATGAAAAGGAGAAGAAGGAAGATGGAGAGAAGAAAGGGGAAGAAGGAGGAGGAAGAGGAAAGACAAGGAAGAGAAAAAGGGGAAGAAGGAGGAAAAGACAAGGAAAGAAGAGGAGGAGGAAGAGAAAAGGGGGAAGGAGGAAGAGAAGAAGGGAGAAGAAGGAGGAAGAAGAGGAAAAGAACAAGAAAGGGAAGAAGGAGGAAGAGGGAGAAGAGGAAAGAGAAAAGAAAGTAAAGAAAATAAAATATCAATAACTCAAAGCAACTATACTGACTTGGAGGAAAATAAGGAGTAAGAAAAAGGGAAGAATCAGAAAAGAAAAAGAAAAGAACAAAAGATATTATCAAGCAAAAGCGACGACGTTACTTTTGTACCTGATTTGCTCGAATCGATTTTCTAAAAAAAAGTAAAATGACTAAATAAATTCGAAAAACTGATAAACAAAATAATGATAACAATAATAATGGATAAATAAATGAAAAAAAATCAGAAAAAATAAATAGATAATAATAAAAATAATAATAATAATAATATAATAATAATATATAATTGTAATAATAATAATAATAATAATAATAAATAATAATAATAATAAAATAACTAATAAATAATAATGATAATAACAACAACAAACAAAAACAACAACAACAAAACAATAAACAACAACAACAAAAATAATAACAATAATAATAATAATAATAATAATAATAATAATAATAATAATATAATAAACAATAAATAATAATAACAATAATAAATAACAACAATAATAATAATAATAATAACAATAATAATAGAATTTATCCAAATACTTGCCAGAAGAACTGTACCTCGCGTGTCTTCCTCATTAACTTGTGATACAAACTTTGCCGAGAGAAAGATTTAAGAAAAAGGAAAATAAGAATAACATCCAACACAAAAATAGCTCTAGAACATCAGTGTAATCTCACATCCTTTTCTAA
>NW_020870219.1:1819944-1822444 GCF_003789085.1 Penaeus vannamei | reverse complement strand
TTTTATTATTATTTTTTTTTTTTTTTTTGGGGGGGGGAGGCTTCTCCGTTGTATGTATCTTAATTTATTTTTATTTTTTCTTCCTCTTTTTTGGGGGGTGGGGGGGTGGGGGATTGAATTTTGTGTCAGGTATGGTATGGTTTGTATGTGTATTTCTGATTTTGTGTGAGTGTGTGTCTGGGATGCTGTGTACGTGTATTTCTGTGTGGGTCTGTGTGTTTATTTTGTTATGTTTCTCCGTTGTATGTGGATTTCTGTTTTTGTATGAATTTGTAATTATGTATGTCGTGTATGAGTATTTCTGCTTTTGCTTGTTTGTTTTTCTGCTTTTCCGTTGCATGTGTTTTTTTTCTGTTATTGCTGGCCGCCTGTTCTACGTTGTATTTCATGTTTTTAAATTTGGTTCTGCCTTTTTTTTTTGCCTGTTTTCTCTTCTTCATTGTATGTGTATTAATATTTTTTTCATGAATGTGTGTCCGGTATTCTGTGTACGTGTATTTCTTTTTTGTATGAGTGTGTGTCTGGTCCTCTGTTGTATACAGATGTCTGTTTTTGCATAAATACGTAGCTGGACCTCTGTTGTATGTGCATTTCTATTTTTGTGTGCAAGCGTATGTGCACTTCCTCGGTTTCCGCTTTTCCGCTATGTGTGTATTTCTTTTTCTTCTTTTTATTACTTCTTTTCTTTTCATTTGTATATTTTTCTTTTATTTTTCTTTATACAGTAAGTTTAATTCTATTTTGCCTGCAGTGCTTTCCACTCATTTCTACATTTGCATGTTCGTATATTTTCTTGGTTCTGCGTGTCTGTGTCTGCTTTTGTGCGGTCAATAATCTTTATTTATACCTGTCGTTGTTTTCTTTTTTTATTTTGTTATGTTTTTGTTTCGCATATCTCGGAGTAAATGTGGTTTTCTTTTTTTTTTCTTCTTCTTCTTTCTTTCTTTTTTAATGTGTTTGCTGCATTCCTGGATTTGTTTCTCTTTGTATTTTGTTTTATTTTTCGTACCTTTTTTCACATTGATATCTTTCTGGGTTTCCCGTGTATGTGTTTCAATTTCTCTGTGTCTCTGTAATTCTGTCTCCCTGTTTTTATTTCTTTCCGTTTCTTTTCATTCTCTATACGCGTTTACATGTACGTCTCTCTGGTTCTGTGCGTACATGACGTCTATATCCGTTTGGCGTACACACGAGTCTCTACGCGTACATGAGCCTCTTATCCTACATGCGTCATACGGTAAATCTATTTCCATATTTTGCACGAAATTTGCATATCCGTTTCTCCTTCTCCCCGACTCGCGTGCACATGCTCTCATTGCAAGCTTTCTTCTTGCACGATCCTCTGTTGCAACATTTACCTAAGTCCTTTCACTGGGTGTTTTCTTGTGTACTCTTCCCGGGAGGGAGAGATAGATAGATAGATAGAGAGAGAGAGAGAGAGAGAGAGAGAGAGAGAGAAGAGAGAGAGAGAGAGAGAGAGAAGAGAGAGAGAGAGAGAGAGAGAGAGAGAGAGAGAGAGAGGAGAGAGGAGAAGAGAGAGAAGAAAAGAGATAGATAGAGATAGATTGCAAGCTTTCTCCTTGCAACACTCACCCAAGTCCTTTCACTGGGTGTTTTCTTGTGTACTCTTCTCGGGAGGAGAGAGATAGATAGATAGATAGAGAGAGAGAGAAAGAAGAGAGAGAGAGAGAGAGAGAGAGAGAGAGAGAGAGAGAGAGAGAGAGAAGAGAGAGAGAGAGAGAGAGAGAGAGAGAGAAAGAGAGAGGAGAGAGAGAGAGAGAGAGAGAGAGAGAGAGAGAGAGAGAGAGAGAAAGAGGAGAGAGATAGAGATAGATTGCGCTTTCTCCTTGCAACATTTACCTAAGTCCTTTCACTGGGTGTTTTCTTGTGTACTCTTCCCGGGAGGGAGAGAGAGAGATAGAAAGAGAAAGAGAGAGAAAGAGAGAGAGAGAGGAAAGAGAGAGAGAGAGAGAGAGAGAGAGAGAGAGAGAGGAGAGAGAGAGAGAGAGAGAGAGAAGAGAGAGAGAGAGAGAGAGAGAGAGAGATAGATAGATTGCAACTTTCTCCTTGCCGATCCTTTGTTGCAACACTCACCCAAGTCTTTCACTGGGTGTTTTCTTGTGTACTCTTCTCGGAGGAGAGAGAGAAAGAGAGAGAGAGAAAGAGAAAGAGAAAGAGAGAGAGATAAAGAGAGATTGCAAGCTTTCTCCTTGCCCGATCCTTTGTTGCAACACTCACCCAAGTCCTTTCACTGGGTGTTTTCTTGTGTACTCTTCTCGCACTCTCCTTTTCCCCTTTCCTTTGTTCCGCCGTTCCTTCAGTTTCCCTCCGTTTTTTCCTTGTTCCTTCGTAACTTGTTAATTTGTACCTTCTCTTGGTCTTGATTGATAGCAATTATTTGATACAGTGTGTCGGGGAACTTTGGCGCGGTTGCCGTTATTGTTGTATTTATTATCACTGTGTGGAAGAGTGAGAGAGAGAGAGGGGGGGAGAGGGGGGG
>NW_020870219.1:1800491-1806800 GCF_003789085.1 Penaeus vannamei | reverse complement strand
GTTTAGAATATGGTGTGATGATTTTGCTACTTTGCACACACGACGAGTAGATAGAGTGTTACTTTGAATATCTTGTAGAGATCTGTTGTGATGAATGTTGAAGTATAATATAGGCGAGTAGACTTTAGGGTTATGAGGTATGTAACAAGTTGTGATTGTCAGAAACAACCGCGATGTTAGGCAAGCAAGAGAATGCCAAGGCACTTATACAAAAAAGTATTTTTTTCATATGTTTATGGTTAATAACTGTGATTTTATTTCCAACATATCCATGATAGTGAAATCTGATAACAAATTGAAGCAGTATTAAGTCACAGCCACACGTTAATTAACAGTTTCCTGAATCACAAGGGAAGAAAAATATACGCTCTCATATATTTATTACGCTAGGACTTTAATGCGACGGATTTTCATAGATTCGTGTCCTGTAAATAGTAAATGCTAGAACACCGAGCCAATACATATACAGGAAGGAAATTAATACAAACACGGGGAAGTCATGGCGATATGTGCCGTGCAGGCCTGTCCACGTTGATCGTGCATATTACGAACGCTTTTAATAACATACTTCAGTTATCAGTAATTATTCATCTTTACATCTCGTTCCCTTGTTGTGACAGAGAGTGGCATTGATAGTGGAAGGTACGGGAGGTTAGAGAGGGAGGAGAGGGAGGGAGGAGAGTAGAGCAGCTGAGAGTTCGTCTTCGACTGATACCAATAAATTAATGATCGAACGCTCGTCTGCAAGGAGGACCAGGTGAACGCGCTTTAATCTAAAAAGCCCGAAGACAAGGAGTTCTTCAAAGGCATGTTGATTACAGGCATAACAACAGAAGCACGGAGACGAACCCAAGCCGTTTTCCTCCAACTGTACGTTTTTCTCAAGCCGGGGAGTTCTCTCGTAACGCAATGAATTAAATTCAAAGGACCGGGCTTGGGGCTGAAGTCTAAACGGTGAGGGGAAAGAAAGAGGAATGGAGAAAGAGGGTAAAAACGAGGGTGAGGGGCAGGGAGGTAGATGGGAGAAGTGGGCAAGAAGGTTGAAGAAGGAATGTGGAGGAAATCGGAGTAGAAGAGGAGGAGGGGAGGGGGGTGGGAGGAAAGGTAGAAAAAAAAGAGAAGGGGAGGGAAGATAAGGAGGGAGGATAGAAGAGGAAAAGAAAGATGAATAGAAGAATAGAGGGAAATGAGAGAGAGAAAGAGGGAGGAAAGGAAGGAAGGAAGGAGGGTGGGAGAGGGGAAAAGAAAGATTGAAAGGATGGAGGAAATGAGAGAGAGAGAGAAGGAAAAGGAAAAAAAAAAAAGAGAAGGGGAGGAGAAGAGGAATGGAGGGGGAGAGGGGAAAGAAAGATTGAAAGGGATGGAGGAAGTAAGAGAGAGAGAGAGAGGAAAGGAAAAAAAAAGAGAGGGAGAAGGAAGGATGGGGGGAGGGAAGGAAGGAAGAAAGAATGATGATAGAGAGTAAGGGAGGGAGGAGATGATAGAGGAAATGAGAGAGAGAAAGAGGAAGGAAAGGAAAAAAGAGAGGGAGGGAGGGAGGAAGAAAGGAATGATGATGGGAGGGAAGAAATAGACGGAATGAAAGGATGGAGGGAATGTGAGAGAGGCAAGGTAAAAAAAAAGAGAAGGGAGGGAGGGAAGAAGGAGGATGGGAGAGAGGATGAAGGATGGAGGAAATGAGAGAGGAGAAAGAGAGAGGAAAGGTATAAAAAAAAAAAAAAAAAAAAAAAAAAAAAGAGGGGGGGAGGGAATGGAGGAAGATGGTAGAAAGGAAGGGAGGGAGAGGAAAGGATGGAGGAAATGAGAGAGAAAGAGGGAGGAAAGGTGGAGAAGAAGAGAGAGAGAGAAGAAAAGGAGGAAGGAGGGAGGAGATGAAAGAGAGAAAGAGGGAGGAAAGGTGGAAGAGAGGGAGAGAAGAAGAGGGAGGGAGGAGAAACTAAAGGAAAGGGAGGGAGGAAAGGAAGAAAGTGGGAAAAGAGGAGGGTGAGAAGAGATTGTGAGAAGGAAGAAAGGGAGAAGGGAGAGGAAGGGGATATGAAATGAAAATAAGAAAATGGAGAGGTAAGGAGGGGGAAAGCCGAAGAAAAGAAAGGAGGGAAGGAGATTTAATAAAAAATGAAGGAGGGAGGGGGGGAAATAAAGTGGTTAAGAAGAGGGAGAAGTGGATGGAGGAGGAAAGAAAGATGGAGAGAAAGAGAGAAAGAGGGGAGAGAGAAAGAGAGAGAGAGAGTGAGAGAGAGAGAGAGAGAGAGAGAGAGAGAGAGAGAGAGAGAGAGAGAGAGACAAAGAAAGGAAGAGAAAGATAGAGAGAGAGAGAGAGAGAGATCGAAAGAGATAAAAGAGAAGAGAGAAAGAGAGTGTGAAAGCAAGAATTGGGAAAAAAGGAGAAAGAGATTTTTAAAGAAAGAAAAAAAAAAGAAAAGAAAAAGAAACAGAATAAAAAAAAAAAGACTTGTGATCACCCATCCCCCTTTCCCCAGCTGAGCTTTGAAGGGGAATATTTTCTGCTCCATTTCCACCAGGAAAACGCAAGGTAAGCTAAAAAAAAAAAAAAAAAAAAAAAAAAAAAAAAAAAAAAAAAAAAAAAAAAAAACGTAGCAATGCCCCTTTGACTTTTTTATTATTTTATTATCATATTATATTATTATTATTATTTTTATTATCATTATTATTATCATTATCATATATTATCATATTGTATTACCATGACCATTATTTAAGTAGTAGTATCATTATCATTATTATTATTATTACTATTGCTATTATCATTATTCTATTTTTATTATTATTACCTTATCATTATCATTATCTTATTTTATTATTATTGTTAATATTATTCATTGCATTATTTATCATCATTATTAATATGATTACGATTATCATTACTAGCAGTACTGTTATTATTATTATTGTCATTCATATCATTATGAACATCATTATAATAAACATCATTACTGTTATTATTATTATCATTATTTTTATTATTTTCACCATTATCATTGTTGTTATTATTACATTATCCTCATCATTCATCACCATCGGTATTATTATCATTACCACCATTACTTTTGGCATTACCATTATCATTTTTTACTATTATTATTACTATTGTTGTTGTTGTTGTTACCATTATCATTTATTTTTATTATTATCATCATAAACATCATTATCAGCATTCAATTATCATTATTATCCTCATTTTAGTATGTTATTGTATCATTATTATTATTATTATTATTATTATTATTATTATTGTAATCATTATTTTATGATCATTATAATCATCATAATCACATTATCATATCATTAACATTATCATTACTGTGATAATAATAATTGTTATAGTCATTTCAATCATTAATCATCCTCATATTATCTTAGTAGTTTTTACTTTTTTAATCGTTCATTTACCTTTTTTATTTATTAATTTATTCATATATTCATTTATCTTTTCACGTTTTTGTAAATTTATGTCCGTCATGCAGCTGTTGGCGAGTAATAACCTTTTGACATTACAGGAAAAAAAATATGATTGGCAGTAATGTTAATGCCATTAATATCGTTGAAAATTGCGTTCGCAGTAATTATGTTATTGGCAACTGTAATAATTATGCAAGTTACTGACCATTTTGGGGGGATTGGTGATAATAATCCTTCATTTTTGTATTATAGATTATCATGTGTAATTTTGGTATTAAGAAAAAAAAATTATAGGAATTTTGTGCTGAAATGTCACTATCATTTTCTTTTTTTTTTTTATTGGTATGAAAAGAAAATGAAAAAACAAAGATCAATTAAACAAGAAAAACATTTAAAAAATATATATAGGAATTTTGTGCTGAAATGTCTTTATCATTTTTTTATCTATCGGTATGAAAAGAAAATGAAAAACAAAGATTAAACAATAAATCAATCATTAAAAAAATCAAAAGAACTCCAAAACTTATCTGCAATTTTCACAACGATGTTATTCCTACGATGTATCGACCTCGGCTACCGCGTGACACCTCATCAGCTGACATGAATCTCCCCGACGTCATATCATGTCGATGGTGTCATTTTTTTTTTCTGAGATGTCAACCCGGGGTGACGGATGGCGGCATCTCTTCCAAGGGAGATTTCGCAACTTGAGACGGAGACGGTGGCAGAATTCGCTGTTTTAGAGGCAGTTGCGATTTGGCTTCGGACAGGAGCCATTCGTTTTGCGAGATCTTGAGAATTGAATGTTTGGTTTTGGTGTTTTTTTTTTTTTTTTTTTTTTTTTTTTTTTTTTGTGTGTGTGTGTGTGTATGTGCGTGTGCGTTTGTGTGTGTGTGGGTATTGTCATGCACACCTTTACTCCACACGTTCGTAGATGGAAATACACTAATATACATACTCTCGCTCTATGCCTCTCTCTCTCTCTCTCTCTCTCTCTCTCTCTCTCTCTCTCTCTCTCTCTCTCTCTCTCTCTTCTCTCTCTCTCTCTCTCTCTCTCTCACACACACACACACACACACACACACACACACACACAACACACACACACACACACACACTTTGTTGAAGAAGTCAAACATTTTTTTAGACAGTCTTAGATATTCTCTTCCAAGCACAGAAAGCAAACTACATATCCACTCACTCAACTTAAGAATGCGTGGTTTAATAAATCAAAAAATACACAACAATAGCATAAGTAAGAATAACTCTAGATCTTTACACATAAGTTTTATATAAGTCTGATCACCCCATTAATATTCAAATATACGGACATGCATAAAAACAGATATAAATGCATATTTGCCTATCTGATAGATATGCATTTATCTATCTATAAGGTAGATAGGCATATCTAGACTAACCGATATGTACTTATTTCTGTGTATATGCAAATCCGTAAAATAGAATATTCATAGGGTCAGACCTCGCACAGTTTTAACAAGCCGGCCGATAATCTATAAACTATTCCTAAACAAATCTGATTGCAACAATACCTTTAAGTGTTGTGAATTGTATAAAGATGCAACTGCAGTAACTTCTACAACAGCGTCACACATCAATCTCTGTTTAATATCATAATGAACCAACTTTCATAACATAGACAACAGCAGTAAAGCAAATTCACAACATTATTTAAAGAACAACCTCTTATAGCTTCGGTAATGACAACAAATGCAGTTCTTATAATCATAGAACCAGCTTTGATAACTTAATATAAAATCGTTCTTATAATCATAGAACCAGCTTTGATAACTTAATATAAAATCGACCCATAAATGTCACTTTCTGATTTGCACATTTACACGGTTATAAACCAACGTTAAACACATCATAACATTTACATATCAAAGACGAGGGACCAACTTTGAGAACTTTGTTATAAAAGGCAATACATTGATTCACACTTCACGTCAGTCAAAGCAACACGCCAAACCTCGTTATAATACATAACGCATAACCACAAACTATAATCTTCAAAAGAAAAAAAAAAAAAAAAAAAAAACGTGAAACCAACCCCGATAATACGAACAACCCACGTAAATCTTGTAAAACCAACCCCGATAATACGAACAACCCACGTAAATCTTGTAAAACCAACCCCGGTAATTCGAACAACCCACTTAAATCTCGACATGAAATATACAAAACCAACTTCGATAACGCCGATAACACCATTACCGCATCCGGGACTTATTGTTCGGGTGTAAATCGTGCTAAACACAGTGATGAAGGGGCGGAACTCAGCGCAGAAAGAGAAAAAAATTGGCGTTAGAGATGGATGGTTGGTTTAGAGGATGCACCCCTCCCCCTCCCCTCATCCCCTCCTCCCCCGAAAGCAAAGTTTTTAAGGCCGGGAATAATTTATTCTCTTGAAGTTAGAATATTGGTTTTCGTCTTTTTTTGGGAGGGTTGGGTGGGGTCGGGGGGGGGGGGGTAATTGCATTCATGGACCTTCTGCATTAGATTATGTGATTAACAAAAAAAAAATAATAAAAAAAAAAAAAAAAAAATAGTGACGGGATGGTATTTTATCGTTATTTCATTTCAGCTATTACACTAATGCTATTCGCCCTGTTAAAGAAATGACATCATTAATTAGCAAAATTATGATTATAATAATTTCGTTGTTTTCCTCTCGTTACTATCATCACCAATCATCGCCATCATCATCACCATTAACATCACCACACCACATCACCACCATCATCACCATTAACATCACCACAATCATACAACATCATCACTATCATCAATCACCATCACCACCTCATCATCATCTAATACTTATCACCACCATGACCTCCCAAGCAAACAACACCAACAATACCC
>NW_020870219.1:1792991-1795491 GCF_003789085.1 Penaeus vannamei | reverse complement strand
GTCGACAAACACTTCACACGTTGAATTATATCACACGGCAAAGCTGCTGTAATAACTACGTCCTCCCCTCGACTGCCAATACAACACGGCGGGGGAGACTGGCCAACGGACTGTCTGCCAACACAACGGACCGTGTGACAACACTTGCACGGCGAGGGAAACGGAGAGCTTGGAGCCCTTGAAGCGTTGAGGGAGATACGGGGATGGTAAGCCGGTGCTGTTGGAGGGTCTTCGTGTCTGTTAAGGATTTGATGGGTGGATGCCGGGCGAGAGGGAGGGAGGGGTGGAAATAGGATACAGATACAGACGCAGATACATAAACATATAAGCATGGGCATGTATTGGAAATAGGAATACAGATACAGACGCAGATACATAAACATATAGGCATGGGCATGTATTGGAAGTAGGAATACAGATACAGACGCAAATGCATAAACATATACAGACGCAGATATATAGATATACATAGGGGATAGGCATGTATTGGAAATAGGAATACAGATACAAACGGATATATATAGACATACATATAAGCATAGGCATGTATTGGAAATAGGAATACAGATACAGACGCAGATACATAGATATACATAAAGGCATAGGCATAAAAGGAATACAGTTACAGTTACAGACGCAGATGGCATGTATTGGAAATAGGAATACAGATACAGACGCAGATACATAGACATAAATATAAGCATGGGCATGTATATGATATGCACATATATATACACTTACATTTATACATATGCATATAGAAAACACATACATTTACATATACACATACAGATGCCATACACAGATACACACACACACACAATCACACAATCACACATTTTTTCTTTTCTTTCTGTCATTTCCATTCTTTTCTGCTGCAAGAAGAAAAAAAAATGTATAGACGTAAAGATAAGCAGAAATCAATGAGGTTCTTAAGATTCAAAGGCCAAATCGATGAATTCAATTGGATTTAATAATCTACGTCTTTTTGCGGTCTATTTTTTTTTGTTTATTTTTTATCGAGCGCAGTAATATTTAATACAGTTGATAGATTGAGAGGGAGGAGACAGGAAAGAAGAGAGAGAGAGGGGGGGAGAGGAGAGGAAGAGGAGGGAGGAGAGAGAGAGAGAGAGAGAGAGAGAGAGAGAGAGAGAGAGAGAGAGAGAGAGAGAGAGAGAGAGAAGAGAGAGAGAGAGAGAGAGAGAGAGAGAGAGAGAGAGAGAGAGAGAAGAGGAGAGAGAGAGAGAGAGAGAGAGAGAGAGACGAGAGAGAGAGAGAGAGAGAGAGAGCGAGAGAGAGAGAGAGAGAGAGATGAGAGAGAAAGAGACGAGAGAGAGAGAGAGAGAGGAGAGAGAGGAAGAAGAACAGAGAGAGAGAGAGAGAGAGAGAGAGAGAGAGAGAGAGAGAGAGAGAGAGAGAGAGTGGGGGAGGGGAGATAGATAGATAGAGAAGAGACGAGAGAGAGAGAGAGAGTTAGATAGTTTTGTATCATAGTTATTTTGTACGGTTAATTTGGAGACAGAAATTTTTATTTTTTTTTGTAAACGAAATGTGTAGTTGAAATACGCTAAAATCGATAAGGTTCTTAAGATTCAATTTGCCAAATCATAAACTCAATTTAATTTAAGTATCTACATCAATTATTTTGTGTGTGTGTGTGTTCAATGTTTTATCGAGACTAGTAATATCTAACGCAATCGATAGATTGAGAGGGAGAAGAAGACAGGAGAGACAAAGAGAGAGAGAGAGAGAGAGAGAGAGAGAAAGAGAGAGTGAGAGATAGATAGACAGACAGATAGATAGATAGATAGATAAGAGAGAGAGAGAGAGAGAGAGAGAGAGAGAGAGAGAGAGAAGAGAGAGAGAGAGAGAGAGAGAGAGAGAGAAGAGAGAGAGAGAAGAGAGAGAGAAAGAGAGAAAGAGAGAGAGAGAGAACGAGAAAGAAGATGTAGATAGATAGATAGATAGAGAGAAAGAGAAAGTGATAGATAGAAAAGAGAGAGAAGAGAAGAGACAGACAGACAGATAGACTACCTAACACACAACCAGATGAAAAGATACAAAGAATTCCGCAATCAAAACCAGTCAAGCTTTATCCAAAATAATCTACCCCCCCCCCCCACCCACCACCCTCCTCCCCTTAATCGTAACTAAATGAAGTAAATTTGAATTATAACATAAAAGTACAGACCAGGTTCCACAAGCCATACTTAGCCGCTGATCCAGAATCACTTCCCGCAGTCTAGCTTCTAAGAATTGTTTACATTAAAAATACATACAAAGGAGTTTCTTGTATATGGGCGTGCTATTGTATAAAATGAGTTCTCTTTTTGATGACATTGTATAAATAAATGGTATTATCCCAAATAAGTTGGCTTTTTAATGGTATTATATAAACTAATTGGCTTTACATCAAATAAGTTCGCTAATTAAACAGTTTTATAACTAATAGCACTGAGAAAAATAGACACACATCTTATATAATGGTGTTATAATTAAA
>NW_020870219.1:1782991-1785491 GCF_003789085.1 Penaeus vannamei | reverse complement strand
CAATGTATTGTTTATTTAATTCTATATTCTTTTGTTTATTTATTTATTTGAATGAAAGTGGAAGATTTTTTGTAACTAGTATAGTTTAGATTTTGTTTTCATTATCAATTTATTATTTATTTAATTCTATCTTCTGTGTATTTATTTATTTGAATGAAAGGGGATTTTTTTAATTAGTAAAGTTTAGATATTGTTTTCATTATAAATTTATTTTTTATTTAATTCTATCTTCTTTTGTGTATTTATTTATTTGAATGAAAGTGTAAGATCCAAGGAACGAGGAACAGCTGATGTCCCCTTAATCAATTTAAAGATTAATAGAATTAAAGATATCCTTTTAATTCCATTTGTTACAAGAGATATTCTTTCCTTTGACATACTGTTTTATTTAGCTTCTAAGTAGAACTATATATGTAAAATGCAGGATATAGAGCATATATGAATAAAATCAAAGACGAGAACGCATAAAAAGTGAGGCTCATTGGCAGAATAGACAATTTTGGATCGAGAGTTGAATGAATAATTGAATTTGGGATTGAAGTTTTGGGATGAAATGAGGCTGAAGGTTACGATGCAACATACAGAAAGGGAATAGGATGTATAAAGAATGTAGAACGGATAGGGGTGAATGTGCAATACGGGTGACTCTGCTGTAAAATGCAGGCTCCCTTTCTGAATTTTGTATTTTGAATGGTTATTCTGACCCTATCTATTTTATTTATTTATCTATTCGTCATTGCGTTTGTCGTTATTGTGATTATTATTATAATTATTATTATTATCATTATTTTATAATATTTTTTTATCATTAGCATTATTGTTTTCATTATCATAATTTTTATCAATATTGTTATTATTATTATTATTATTTATCTACATCATATACTATATCTGTATCTCATGTATATTCGATATCCTACATCTACTTTTCAATCCATTCTTGATTTGTATTCTACATTTTCTACTGTATCCATCCCTCTTGTATATAGAATATTCTACTTCTACATTTTAATCCATTCTCGATCTGTTCTACATCTACTGTATCCATACCTACTGTATATCGAATATCCTTCATCTACTTTTTATCCATTTATGATCTGTATTCTACATTGTCTATTGTATCCATATCTCAGCAGTTACTCTACCCATTTTACACTACATCACACATCTTTTATCTACCAATCTACCTATTCCACATCAATCATTCGGCAGTATTTTACAACCCTCATCTACTTTCCTACCCATTTCTACTCTACTTTCTACATCTTTCTACAACTTTACTGCACTAGCAGGTCGGGAAATAGACAGGAAACATTGAAAGAATAAAAAATAATAATAATAATAAATAGTCTTAATAATGTAATAAAGATATTTATTACATTATTATTCAATCATTCGACCCTCATCAACTTTTCTATCCATTTCTACTCTACTTTCTCCATCTTTCTACACCTTCACTGC
Organism: Penaeus vannamei; assembly: GCF_003789085.1. Classification (NCBI taxonomy): domain Eukaryota; kingdom Metazoa; phylum Arthropoda; class Malacostraca; order Decapoda; family Penaeidae; genus Penaeus; species Penaeus vannamei. Next base: position 1,784,030 of record NW_020870219.1, on the reverse strand, counting down.
ACTAGCAGGTCGGGAAATAGACAGAAACACTGAAAGAATAAAAAATAATGAGAAAAAAAATAGTCTTATTAATATAATAAAGATATTTGTAACTTTTCATGCCTGTTAGCAGTGTGATATTGGAATACTAAAAAGCTTTCATATATATTGGAGCAATAGCGCTGATGTGTAATTATTTGAATTATTTAATGTATATCAGGCTCTGCTGGATGTACAGTTTCACGCTATTTTCAAAATACCTGAATTAAAATTGTCAACTATCCAAATTGTATTTGTAATATAATGGACATAATAATCATGCAACTTAATTAACATTATGGGAATTAGCATAATCAGTGTATGACAGAATAATGTTCTATGAACGTCAATTTCTGACAAAATACGCTATCCTATTTCTTTTTTTCTTTTTTTTTTTTCTTTTTTTTTTTTTTTACCAAAATAATGAATTCACCAATATCATTTCTTGTACTAAAGGTACGGAATTCTTTGATAGAATTCTCATATTTCCTATCAATACAAATTAAACCGATCATTGCAAAACGGTGGGTTTCCTGGCCGTAATAATCAGACCAAAATTGTAGGTTAAAACTCAGAAGCAATCAGATACTCCGAAGATTATTCACACCTAACAAGCGAACATCAAATTACACACTTAAGAGCACCGTCTGTTTTTTGTTTTTTTTGTTTTTTTAATTCTATACCAAACGACGTTCTTACAGTTGCAAAGATAATTTCCTAAAACAAAACAAAAAAAATATTCTGTGCTGCTGTACATGTTTCTCAGATGTATTCTCGACACTTCGGTTGCTCATTTTACGTTGTGAAATTATTCATTCTCGTTTATCTCCATTTTGTCTTTCTTTATGTCTCTTTATCTATCCGTCTCCCAATCTATGCGTTTAGTTTTGGTTGAAATATGTTCTTTAGACACACCACATCATACCTATTCTTTGTTCTCTATTATATCCCGTATAAAGATGACAAGCTTTCACCATAATTATATTTTCAGAGTAACTCATTCGTGAAGGTATATATTAAA
>NW_020870219.1:1762991-1770491 GCF_003789085.1 Penaeus vannamei | reverse complement strand
GAAAGCAATAAAAAATGAAAGAACATAAACCACATAGTCTCATACTTGGGTGTTCCATAATACGTAAATAATGATAACAATGAATGATATGATAGTTGATGCTTATTGATAATGTCAATAATAATGGCAAGATTAATGATGACGATGAAGATGATAATAATGATAATGATCATGATAATGACCACTAACAATTGATGAGAATAAGTGATATAATTATATCAATAATAGCGTAATAAAAATAAAACAAAAAGCATTACAACAACAATAGCTAGAACCACCTTAAGCACGCAGATCGGCATACCTCTGCCAAATGGACAACTAGAGTCAACTGAAAATAGAGTAAAACTATTACACCACTTGCAAGAGAATACATATAAAATCCCATCCTCCTTTCTCAAGCTCACTGGGGTGACGTCACTTAACACAACCTACTTGGCGATGTTAAAAAAAAAGTAATATACTTAGTAATAATAGTTACCCCTGTATAGAAGCGTTATAAACTGATGCCATGTTTTTTTTTTTTTAATCTTAGATCCACGGATCATGATTCGGATAACCACAAATATCTATTTGCAATCTAAGAACACATCTCTGATTATAAAAAAAAAATAATAATAAATAAAATAAAAATAAAATAAAAATAAAAAATAAAAAACAATTCACAAATACATTATAAACTTCCTTGAACCATCCATTAATCAACGAAAAAAAAAACTAATTAACTCAGACGCTACCGATTATCTCCTTGGGGCGAGGTAATGATGGTAAAAAAAAATAGTAATAAACTAATAATCAATGAATAAACAATGGCAATATTTACAGGAAAGTTAATACCAACATTAGGCATAAAAAAAAAAAAAGCAGACGAAGGCAGCAGTACGACTGACGAAGAAAGAGAAAATAGAGAGAGAACCTGTGAATGGAACGGTAGAGTGAGGTACTAAACATTCGAGAACAAACTGTCAACATATGGGTAACTGGATGAGAAACGTTCGTTTGAAATGGAGAGAGAGATGAACAGCGGGGAGTGAGAGAGAGAGAGGGAGAGAAGAGCGGGTTGAGGAGAGTAGAGAGCGAGGGAGAGAGAGGAAGAGAGAGAGAGAGAGAGAGAGAGAGAGAGAGAGAGGAGTAGAGAGAGAGAGAGAGAGAGAGAGAGAGAGAGAGAGAGAGAGAGAGACGAGAGAGAACGAGAAGAGAAGAAAGAAAGAGAAAGAAAGAAAGAAAGACAAAAAAGGTAAAGAGAGAATGACAAATGTACATAATAGGTTACCGAAAACTTCCGGCCTCTGTTAGCATTGCACATCGCCACGGCAGCGCTTTCCGGCTCTCAGCATAAAGAGAGACTCGGAATAAAAAAGGAATAATGAAGGGTGATGATGGAAAGGGGATGGAGAGGAAAAATTAGAATAAGGAGAGAAAATTGTTTATGTATGTGTATTATGTAATGTGTTGTTGTTTGTTGTGTGTTGACGTGTGGTGTGTGTTGGTGTGTGTCGTGTGTGGCTGTGTGTGTGTGTGTGTGTGTGTGTGTGCCTGTGTGTGTGTGTGTGTGTGTTGTGTGGTGTACGATGTGTGTGTGTGTTTATACATAAAAAAAAAAATATATATATAATATATTATTCTATATATATATATAATATATTATATATATACTATATATATATATATATATAATTTATACACACACACATATATATACACACATCTAAATATATATGTGTGTGTGTTTTAAATGTGTGTACTTACAGATACACACACGGCTGAGTAAAGTGTTACACGGACGAGGGAAAAAAAATATATACATATATCTATATTCATATCTACATCTATCTATATAGATATACACCCTAAACAATTTAATTTGTGTGTAGTTGTTTTCCCTTCTGAAATTTCCGAATTACAGCCCTTAGGAAAACAATTGAAAAGACGCGAGTGGCCGAGACACGATCGAGTTCCTCCGTCTGACACTGATGAAGTTGCTCCGAATTACGTCATTCTGGGACTGAAAAGATGTAAGTGAAACGGAGAGGTTCCGTCTGCCCTGTATTTTTGGGTTTGGGGTTTGGGTTTGGGGTTTGGGTTTGGGTATTGGTTTGTTGTTTTGGGTTTGGTTTTGGTTTTTTGGTTTTGTTTTTGTTTTATGTTTTTGTTTTATGTGTTTTTTGTTTTATTTATTTTTGTTTATTTTTGTTTTATTTATTTTTTTTTTTGTTTTATTTATTTTGTTTTATTTATTTGTTTATTTATTTTTGTTTTATTTGTTTTTGTTTTCGTTTCGTTTCGTTTCCGTTCGTTTGTTTTGTTTCGTTTCGTTTCGTTCTGTTTCGTTTGTTTCTGTTTTGCTTTGTTTTATTTTGTTTTGTTTTGTTTTTGCTTTTTTGCGTGTGGGGCAGGAGTTTCTCTCCGCTACAATATCGTTTATGTGGCAGTTTTGCAGAGGAAGATTAAAACGCAATTTCCTGTATCTCTTCGTCTTCTTTGCCATTTTTTCGTTTTTCTTTTTCTTTTTTCTTATTTGATTTCTCTCTTTTATTCTTTTGTGGATTTTTGCATATATTTTGTGATGCTGCGGTCTGCTTATTTTTTCTTTCCTTTGTAAAGATGAAGTTTTCCCCTTTGAAAATAGTTCCTTAGAATCCCCGTTGCTTTCTCGTTTCTTTTGAATCCATTTTCCTTGTCATTTCATATTATTAGAATACTCCTTTTATGATTCTCTCTCTCTATTCTCTATCCGTATTCTCCTCGATCTGCCTCCGTCTATCCCTTCTTCTCGTCTCTCAACTCTCTCTCTCTCAATCTCACTCTCTCTCTCTTTCATTATCCCATCTCTCTCTCACTCTCTCCCTTCTCTCTCTATCATCTATCACTCATTCCGTCTCTCTCTCTCTCCTTATCGTCATATCCCTCCCCTCTGTCTCTCTCTCTCTCTCCTCTCTTTATCCCTCCCTCCTCGCCCGCACTCTACTCTCTCTCTCCTCTCTCTCTCTCTCTCTCTCTCTCTCTACTTCTGATCTATCTATCTATCTATCTATCACTCATTCCGTCTCTCTCCTCCTCTCCTTCCGTCTATCCTCCCCTCTTCCTCTCTCTCTCCTTCTATCCCTCCCTCCTCGCCCCTCTCTCTCTCTCCTCTCTCTCTCTTCTCTCTCTCTCTCTCTCTCTCTCTCCTCTCTCTCTCTCTCTCTCTCTCTCTCTCTCTCTCTCTCTCTTCTCTCTCTCTCCTCCCTCTCTCCCTCTCTATCCCTTCCCCCCCTCACTATCTCTCCTTCCCCCACCCTCCCTTCTCTATCTCTCCTTCCCCCTATCTTCTCCCCTCTCTCTCTCTCTCTCTCCCTCAATCCCTCCCCCCCACCCCTCTCTCTCTCGTTCTCTCACTCTGTCTCTCACAGCTTGTCAAAAAGGCACTTCACCAAAAAAAAAAAAAAAAAAAAAAAAAAAAAAAAAAAAAAAAAAAAAAAAAAAAAAAAAAAAAAAAAACTGTAGCCGTGCGGTTCCTTTTTCAAGAGAGTGTAATATGCTGCGAAGTAAGTACTAGGATATTAACATTTTGGGAGCCATTATTAACTTCAGAGGTAGTTTATGGTGTAATCTGCATTCTTAGTCCTTTTTTCTGTACTTTTCTTTTTCTTTATTTTTTTTTTTTCCTCTCTTTTTCTCTTTTCATTTTTCTTTCTTTTTTCGATTTTTTTTCTTTCTTTGTTATTTCTCTCATTCTTTTTCTTTCCTTTTTCTTTCCTTTTTTTCGTTTTTTGTCTACTCTTATTCTCGTCACAACTGTATAGGCCTGACTAGTAAATAGACAATGACAGGTAATTGGAATCGAAGGAACTGCCTGCTGTGAGATAATGGTAAATAGAGAATGGTTAATGGAAATAGTAATAAAGTTGAGAAACGGGGTAATAAATGAACTGTCACGTGAATAATAGACTTAATGGAAGGAGGTGCTTGGTGATATTAAAATGTCGGTAATCTGAAGGATGTATCTGATAAATGATATTGGCAATATGCTGCAAAGTGATCATGGAGAGGGAGAGGAAGATGATATGATTGTCTCCATTCATTAACGTAGAAAATGATTTATTTGTTGAGTATGCTTGTATTTGTATCAAAAGAGAACAATGATATGTCGGTGAGATTCGTGTATATGGGGATAGAATTTTTTAATGAAGAGAGCTGTGTTGTTGATATTTAATTGTTTTACTTATGGGTTATGAAGCATGTTATTTTACTGTCTAACCCGCCTCCCTGTCCCTAAAAAGAAAGAGAAAAAAAATCTGCCATTAATTCTCTGAAGTTTACGTTACTAACACAGCTATAGTGCTATGGTGACAAGGAGCCTTTCTCCGCAAAAAAAAAAAAAAATGTATAAAAAAAAATCAGGCCATTACATTTATTGCTATCTATGTTTTATCTAAAACAAATGTCGAGATGGGTGTAAGAAGGCAAAATTCTCAGCAAGGTTTTCAGCAAGATCAAATATTTTCGGCATGCTCTTAACTCGACCATTGTCCTGTAATGTGGTTATCAATGTTTTTTTTTTTTGTTTTTTTTTTAGGTTTTACAAACAATAAACTGTGTGTGTTTGTGTTTGTGTGTTTGTGTTTGTGTGTATGTGTATGCGTTCGTGTATGTGTATGTGTGTGTGTATGTGTGATTTCATTAATTATCCACCATATCAAACCTCAGCATACGACAATTTAAAAACCTCCCGGAAATTAACCATTCCTGCCTTTTTTTTTTTTTTTTTTTTTTTTTTTTAGAATCCAAGTCAAAAACCATCAAAAGCACAAGCCTGTTCCGAAGTTATTACACTGCACATGTTGCGAGGATTGCAGAACATTTATCACATTTTTTGCGCTTGAGTGTATACACACATGCCGTCCACGCCCAAATATACTGATGTAGTTTTATGCGCGTATGTAAACACACGCCCATGTCTGCACTGAGCAATAATAATGATGATTGTGATTATGGCTATACACTGTGATGACACTGCTATATCTGTAACTGCGATACGTGTTGAATATTGATGATAATAATAATGATTATGATAACAATGATAATAATGATCACAATAAGAGTAATATTGATAATGATGATGATGAAGATAATAATAATAATGATAATAATGATAATAATAATAATTATTATTATTATAATAACAATAATGATAATAACAATAATAACGACAATAATAATAACGATAACAATGTTGATAAAAGTGATAATGATAATGAAGGTAGAAATAATAAGAAACAAAGATAATAATAAAGATAATAATAATAATTATTATAACAACAACCACAATGATAAAAGTAAAGAAATACTCAATGAAAATAATAATAATAATGACAATAACGATTACGATAACGAATATGACAATGATAGCGATAACAATAATAATGATTATTATTGCCGTTACCATTATTATTATTGTTATCATCATCATTATTATCACTGTTATTTTACTTACTATTCTTCTTCTTACTATTATCATTTTTATGATCTTCAATATTCATCAACTGTCGCAGTAGTAGAAATAGCAATATTATTATCATGTATAGCAGTCATTACTACCATTACCAATATTATTGCTCAATGCAGATATTATCATTATTATCATTACTACCTAAACTATTATCACTATCTTATCCTTATATTGCTATCAATATCATCATTAACATGATTATCACAATCACAATTACAATCTTTGTGCATCATCACTATTATTGCCATGATAAAGATTTTTTTTTGCATCAACAATAAACACAAAATAGCAACACGAATGACAATATAGACAATATTAACAATCCTCAGTACAATAGCATTCGCAAGTGCTTAAAAAAAAAAAAAAAAAAAAAAAAAAAAAAAAAAAAAATTGCAACAAAACATTTCGCAAACTTCCGGCTTCGTTTCCGTCGTAATCTGCAATTCTGCAATGCCAATCTCTCAGGTTGCCAGGCGGCGAAAGACTGGACAAAATGCGCTTGCAAAAAAACAATAAAACAATAAGAGAATTGTGTTTGCGAGAGCTTGTTTATTTGTGCACGCGCGCGCGGACGTGCACCAAAGGGCGTCTTTGTGTGTGTGCGTGGGTGCGTGTGTACGTACACATCGTATATCTATCTAGCTCTATGCGTACATATATATATATATATATATATTATAATATATATATATATATATATATATATATATATATATATATGTATGTATGTATGTATGTATGTATGTAATGTATGTATGTATGTATGTATGTATGTATGTATGTATGTATGTAATGTATGTATGTATGTATGTATGTATGTATGTATGTATGTATGTATGTATGTATATATATGCATATAGATGTACACACACACACACACATATATATGTATGTATATACAGGGAGAGGGAGGGAGGGAAAAAGGGAGGGAGGGAGGGAGGGGGAGGGAGGGAGGGAGGGAGGGAGAGGGAGAGGGAGGGAGGGAGGGAGGGAGGGAGGGAAAGAGAGAGAGAGAGAGAGAAAAGATAGATACAGAGAGGAAGAAAACTAGAGAAAGAGAAATAGAAAGTGAACAACGAAAAAAAGAACGAGAATAAGGGAAACCAGAAAACAGAAAGACCCCAAGAGAGAGAGAGAAGATACCCCCCCCCCCACCCCGACTCGATTCGTTTCTCGTCCTTCCGAACTTCGCCCTGGATCCCCCCCACCCACCCCATAACCCCTTCCCCTCCTACCCCTCCTACCCCCCTACCCCCCCCTACCCCACTCCCAAGCCCTCCCCTCCTTACCCCCCTCCCCTCCCTTCCCCTCCTACCCCTTACCCCTCCCCTCCTACCCCCAACCCATCCTACCCTACCTCCTACCCACCACCCCAAACTTCCCCCCTCCTACCCCTCCCTCCCCCCCTCCGACCAGCAGCTCCTCCAGAGGGCCCGTATCCTGGCACCAGATCCCCGCCGCTCTCCACACGAACTCTCGGATAAGGCGTAAGGATAAGCCCGTGTTAAAAGCTGGCATCGCACTTTTCCTTTTTTTATATAACGATGCAGAGTTAGAGATTGCAGAGCGGCCATTACGTAAGTTAAAAGGGGAAAAGGTAATGATAATGATAGTGGTTGTAGTATTGATGATAATGATAGTGGTTGTAGTATTGATGATGATGAATGATGATGGTGATGGTGATGGTGATGGTGATGGTGATGGTGATGGTGATGGTGATGGTGATGGTGATGGTGATGGTGATGGTGATGGTGATGGTGATGGTGATGATGATGATGATGATGATGATGATGATGATGATGATGAATAATGAATAATGATAATGATAATGATAATGATAATGATAATGATAACGGTAACGGTAACGGTAACGGTAACGGTAACGGTAACGGTAACGTAACGATAAGATAACGATAACGATAACGATAACGATAACGATAACGATAACGATAACGATAACGATAATGATAATGATAATGATAATGATAATGATAACGATAACGATAAACGAT
>NW_020870219.1:1755491-1757991 GCF_003789085.1 Penaeus vannamei | reverse complement strand
TCGTCCATCATCTCTTTCTCCATTTTTGTCATCAAAGCTGCTGCCATTAACGCCTCCTCCTCTTTATCCGCTTAATCTTCTTCTTCTTTCTCGTCTTCTTCTTTTTCTTCTTCTCCTCCTTCTCCCTCTTCAGCCTCAGGCCACTCGACACCTTCTGTTCCTCCTCCTCTCCTTCTTCTCCTCGTCCTTCTCCTTCTCCTTCTTCTACTCCTCCTCCTCCTCCTCCTACTCATCTCCCACCTCCCTCCCTCCTCGTCGTCCTTCTCTTCCACCACCACTACTTCCTCTCCCTCCACCAACCCCTTCCCCCACCTCCTCCTCCTTGCTCCCTCCATCACCGCCCTGCCACCTCCACCACCACCACTTCTTTCTCCTCCTCCTCTCCCTCCCTTATCTCCCTCCTCCTCCTCCCACTTCCTTCTCCCTCCTCCTTTTCCCGCCTACCTCCTCCATCACCATCTCATCCCACCTCTCCCTTCTCTCCTACCCCACCACCACCACCTCCTCCTTCTCCTCCACCACCACTTCCTCCTCCTCTCTTTCTCCTCTTCCACCTCCTCCTCTTTCCTCCTCTCCTTCCTTCCCCCCCTCCTCCTCTCTTTCCCCTACCTCCTCCACCACCACCTCTTCTCACATCTTCTCTCCTCCTCCTCCTCTCCTCCCTTCCCCCTTCTCCACCACCACCTCCTCTTCCTCCCTCCCTCCCTTTCTCCTCCTCCTCTCTCCTCCTCCTCCTCCTCCTCTTCTCCTCCTCCTCCTTCCTCCCCTCCTCCTCTCCTCCTTCCTCCTCCCTCCTCCTCCTCCTCCCTCCTCCTCCTCCTCCCTCCTCCTCCTCCCTCCTCCTCCCCCTCCTCTCCCTCCTCCTCCCCCTCCCTTCCCCCTCCACCACCACCTCCTCCTCCTCCTCCTCCTCCTCCCTCCCCCTCCTCCCTCCCCCTCCTCCTCCTCCTCCTCATCCTTCCTCCCTCCTCCCCTCCTCCCTCCTCCTTCCTCCCTCCCTCACCGGTTCGACCCGCGCCCCGAAGCCCCAAAAATAACCAAGATTAATATCCTCTTTTCACCCTCAGCTCTCGTAGGGAAAGTGACACAAGATTTCCATATTTATGACGCGCCAACGACGGACGCAGTGCAGGAGGCTGTCAGGGGGGTGGGGGGAGAAAGAGAGAGGGAGGAAGGGAAGGAGAGAGAAAGGAAGGGGAGAAGGGGGAGAGAAAGGGAGAGAGGGAAGAAGGGAAGGAGGGGGTGAAAGAGAAGGAGGAAAAGAGAGAGAGAGCGAGAGAAAAGGGAGGGAGGGAAAGAGAAAGGGAGGGAGGGAGGAAGGAAGAAGGGAAGGAGAGGTGAAAGAGAAGGGTGAGAGAGAGAGAGTGGCAAAGGGAAAGACAGGGAGAGGAGGGTGGAGGGAGGGATGGGGGGAGAGGGAGTGGAGAGAAACAGAGAGAGAGAAAGAAAGAGAGAGAGAGGGGGGGATATTTTATTTGATTTGATAAATTTATTTCGTCCAGTGGAAGACGGAATTTTTTATACAAACACACACACACACACACACACACACATACACACACACACACACACACACACACACACACACGCAAAGAAACAAAATTAAACATGGCTAGTACCCACCAAAATGCGGATGCCTCACACGAATGGTGTCTAAATCATCACCTTGCAGTATTTGCAATCATAAATGAGATCTTGACCCTGGGGTTGCAAGTTCTTCACAACGGGGCAATCCAGACAGCGATGGCGTAGTGTTGACATTGGGAAGATCGCACAATTTGCAATTTAGAGGGAGAGAGAGAGAAAGAGAGAGGGAGGGAGGGACAGAGAGAGAGAGAAAGAGAGAGGGAGGAGGGAGTGAGAGAGAGAGAGAGAGGGGGGGAGAGAGAGATAGAGAGAGAGGGAGGGAGGGAAGGAGGGAGGAAGAGAGAGAGAGAGAGAGAGAGAGAGAGAGAGAGAGAGAGAGAGAAGAGAGAGAGAGAGAAGAGAGAGAGAGAGAGAGAGAGAGAGAGAGAGAGAGAGAGAGAGAGAGAGAGAGAGAGAGAGAGAGAGAGAGAGAGAGAGAGAGAGAGAGAGAGAAGAGAGAGAGAGAGAGAGAGAGAGAGAGAGAGGGAGAGGGAGAGGGAGAGAGAGAGAGAGAGAGAGAGAGAGAGAGAGAGAGAGAGAGAGAGATGACAGTCTAAATATCTATTTATCTCTTTTTAAAAAGTAATCTGAGAACTTACTGACCACTTTGAGAGGAGGGAGGGAGGAGAGAGAGAGAGAGAGAGAGAGAGAGAGAGAGAGAGAGAGAGAGAGAGAGAGAGAGAGAGAGAGAGAGAGAGAGAGAGAGAGAGAGAGAGGGGGGGGGGGGTGGGAGAGAGAGAGAGAGAGAGAGAGAGAGAGAGAGAGAGAGAGAGAGAGAGAGAGAGAGAGAGAGAGAGAGAGAGAGAGAGATTCTAAATATCTATCTATCTATCTCTTTAAAAAGTAATCCGAGAACGTACTGACCACTTTGAGA
>NW_020870219.1:1732991-1735491 GCF_003789085.1 Penaeus vannamei | reverse complement strand
AAGAAAGGACAGATAAGAGAAGAAATAAGATAAGTAAAGAGAACCCTAAGTCAAATTAGAAAAAAGAGAACCAAAAAAAAGAGTCAATGAAACAGAAACTTAAAAAAGAGAGACAATAAAAGAGAAGACAAAATAAAAGAGAAAGAGACAAAAAATAAAAGAGACAGAAGAAGAATCGTTATCCATATTTCGCTTCGCTAAGTAATCGACGTTCTGGTAACTACATACCTGGACTAAACGACTTGTTAAATGTGTAACTGTCGAAATGCCAATTACAAATCTTGTGAAATTATTATTATTATCATTTTCTTCGTGTTCTTTTTATCTTTTAATTTGTTATAATGATGTATTATTTATTCGACTGTCGATTGTTTCTACTACCCATTGTTTTTTTTTTTTTTTTTAATATAGTTGAGGCTTATTATTTGAGAAAGGGGAAGAGGGAGATGTGAGAGGAAGAGGGAAGAGGAGAGGAGGAGGAGGGAGGAGGAGGAGGAGGAGGAGGAGGAGAAGAAGAAGAAGAAGAAGAAGAAGAAAGAAGAAGAAGAGAAAGAAGAAAGAAGAAGAAGAAAGAAGAAGAAGAAGAAGAAAGAGAACAAAGAAGGGGAGAAGGAGAAGGAGAAGGAGAAGGAGAAGAAGAAGGAGGAGGAGGAGGACGAGGACGATTAGAAGGGTAACAAATACAAGAAGAAAATGATAAGTTATAGGCTTATGGGGTGATGTTCTTCACGATAATAAAGGAGGGGGACCCATGTTCTCCAATTGGATTTTGTTCTCCAAGCTCATTCTTAGACCTTAGTTGTTTTGTAACACGCTTACAAATATAACTCCTCTCTTATCACTATCAAAAGTAAATAAATGAATAAATAAAATAAATAAATGAATGAATATATAATATATATGTATTATATATATTCGTTTGTTCTCTTCTGCTGTTCTTCTCAGATCAAGAACACTGTTCCACTAAACGAACATCATTACCTATCACAGAGAACTTGCGTATAACAAAGGAATTTCACGTTTAGGTTCGTTAGCTCCCCATAGTTTTAAATCTGTAAGAGCGAAACTATGCTAATAGAACTTATATTAGGTTGATTAACCAATGATATCAGGTTTACCCAAAGTTTATCAATAAACGTAAAGATAATAAGGTTAATGATCAAACCGATAAAGATAACAATAATAAAGATAAACTTCGATAATAATTAGATTGATGATATGATAGAGTATATATATCATAAAATGCGCACAGCCCAAAAAAATTATACCTTTGACCGAGTCTAAACACAGGCATGTATATACCACGGCTCCTTTCCTGAAGCGAACTCACCCGAAGCAAACGCTGATAAAATCAAATCCCAAAATGCGATCCATCTTCAAACACTCCTATCGCCGAGTTCCGCAGCCATAGCGCTTTCACATCAACTTACCGACGGCCCTGTCTGTTTACCTCTTCTTTAAAGCACCAGGAAGCAGCTGATGCTAAGTGATCAGCGATAGCCAAGAGCCTCCCCATCTCTCAGGGGGCTTGCAAGTTGCAGAAAGAGAAGCCAACAATTTGCTCGGGAAGAGGTTCATGAATAGCAAATGATGACTGCACTGCAAGACCATGCAAGTTGTTAGCCTCGCGCGCACAGGCAGAAGGAACTTCATCTCTGAAGCTTCTGCTAATCTTGAGGATCTGATGCTGCAACTTTCGGCCCGGAGGCGCTCGCTTCAAAGGGATTCGGAGAGGGACGAAATTCAATTTTGGAATTTATGCATATCATACCATATGATTTTATTTATCTTTTTCTTTTTGTTCTTTTTTCACTGTATTGCTTTCTGTCTGTCTTTATATTTCCTTGGGTTATCATTTTTTTCTTTTTCTTTTTTCGGTTCTTCACTCTATTGCTTTCAGTTTGTCTTTATATTTCCTTGGATTATTATTTTTTTTCTTTTTTTTTTGCTTCTTCACTCTATTGCTTTCTGTTTGTCTTTATATTTCCTTGGCTTATTATTTTTTTTCTTTTTCTTTTTTTGCTTCTTCACTCTATTGCTTTCTGTCCGTCTTTATATTTTCTTGGCTTATTTTACTTATAGAAAGAACTGCTAAATTCAGGACTGTGAAGCATGGTCATGTATGTGAAAGATCAATAGACAGCTAGACGGAGAGGGAAAGGAGGAGAGAAGAGGGAGACAGAGGAGAAGAGAGGAGAGAGAGAGAGAGAGAGAGAGAGAGAGAGAGAGAGAGAGAGAGAGAGAGAGAGAGAGAGAGAGAGAGAGAGAGAGAGAGAGAGAGTGAGTCCGACAGACAGACAGAGATAGGGAGGAAGAAGGAGACAAAATAAAGACGGGGTGAGAGGGGTAAAAGTGAAAAAACCCTTTTCTCGAAAGTTTTTAGGGTTTCTGGTTTTCTGTCGCATCATCTCTCTTTTATCCGGTCTTATTGCGAAAAGCCGGAAATGGAAAACGGTAAAAAGATGTCATCAGTGCGACAGAATCTTACAGTTTAGTGAAG
>NW_020870219.1:1707991-1722991 GCF_003789085.1 Penaeus vannamei | reverse complement strand
ATCAATTATCATATACAATTTTATACAATATACTTGAGCAACGAGGATCATCGACAATCATGAGGATTCCAACCTGTGCTAAAGATTAGTATTCTGTCACAGGTTTCTCAGTCTTGTCACATTGTGTCACATCCTTTACCTGTTACGTAAATATGTGAAGCAGTGGCAAGGATGAAGGATCTGGGGAGTAGATATTCCCGAGATCTTTCCATGAATCTAATTCTAAAACTGTCTCTGAAAGAAGGAAACAAAGAAAGAAAAAAACGTGTTCTGACCATCCACTCAACACACACACACACACACACACACACACACACACACACACACACACACAACACACACACACATATATATATATATATATATATATATATATATATATATATATATATATATATATCATCATCATCATCATCAGCCATTCCCTGTCTACAACTTAACGAAGGCCTCCCAGATACTTCCATGTCTTTCTGCTCTGTGCCATTCTCCGCCCTGTGTTTCCTTAATATTTTACAATCCATCTATCCACCTTTTGTCTGGATGTCTTTAACTACGTTTAACATCTCTTGGATACCAATCGATTAGTCTTATATATATATATATATATATATATATATATATATATATATATATATATATATATATATATATATATATATATATATATGCGCATTTGTATATGTATATGTATATACATGTATATATGCATATGTATATATACACACATGTCAATATATGTATAAGTAATATATATATATATATATATATATATATATATATATATATATATATATATATATATGTGTGTGTGTGTGTGTGTGTGTGTGTGTGTGTGTGTGTGTGTGTGTGTGTGTGTGTATGGTGTGTGTGTATATGCGTGTGTGTGCATGAGTGTGTGTTATGTATATAAATATATATAAATGTGTGTTTTTTACTTTGTTCTCATAATTAAATATACTGTTAGCACAGATAAATGAATTACCATCTAATTTTAATCATAATTTCATCCAAATTCTAATACCAATTATTGCCCTCAGAATGTCAGAAAAGTATAGTCTTTTCAGTGTACATTTCTAAACCAAACATTCCACAGAGCGCCATGCTCCTTGTAGTATGAAAACGTCTACAAACGCACCACAGACGGGGTAGATTACCTTTTCCATAGAAATACTTTTGTGTAAATGGGTAAATATTTTGGTTGGTACTGCCGAGTGTGCCTTTACCTATTTCCACCGGGTGCTTCTCCTTAGGTTACGTGGCTGTGGTGCTTTTGAAGGGGAATGTTACATTTCAACATTGTTATTTCTAACTTTACAAGTTTATATGAAAGTGATTTTTATACTTTCCTTTTAGCTCTATGTTGGTATGATCTGGAATAAAATAGTGTATGTAGTGCAATATTGTCGGAGACTATAGAGGTAAGTTGTATTTTTGCATACATTCCTAACTTTACAAGTTTATATGGTTGTGATTTGGATACTTTCGTTTTAGTACTTTTGTGATTTGTACTTTCCTTTTAGCTCTATGTTGGTATGATCTGGAATAAAATAGTGTATGTAGTGCAATATTTTCGGAGACTATAGAGGTAAATATTTATCAAGATTAGAAATTAGTTGGTGTCTTTGAAAATCAATGGGAGGGAATTAACTTTTTGCCAGAATGACAATAATAAACCGTTCATTAAGAGTGTATGTTACAGTATAACAGACACTAACACAGGAAGCGTTCTTGATGGATTTTAACAAAGCATTTTCTTCTTCCTTCCTATGATGCAAACCATACCTCAACCAGCTGGCTTAGATTGGTGTGGGGGGGGGGGGAAGCCCACTTTTTACCAAAATGAAAATAATAAACCCTTCTTTAAGAGTGTATGATACGGTATAACGTACACTAACACGGTAAGCTTTTTGATGGATTTTAACAAAGCATTTTCCTCTTTCTTCCTATGATGCAAACCATACCTCAACCAGCTGGCTTAGATTGGGGGGGGGGACCCATGTCCACACAACGGATTTTAAAAAACAAAGATAAAGGTCCATACGACACGAAGGAACAAAGAATAAGGCTGTTAAGATTTGTAATTTTGGATCTCTTCCCCACCAGAAGGAATTCGAAATCCTCTTTTTTGTAACTATCAGAAATATTTAGATTTAATAAATGCGACGAGGGTGGCCAAGGATTCTGCTTCTGCTTACTCGATCTGATATTTAAAAGAATGTGTGTTTTGAATTCTAAATAAAAATTAATAAAGCCAAAGAAGGTAGCATCAAGTATAGTTGAAATCATGCACAAGAACTTCGTGAATTGAGATCCAGAAACAGATTTGACGTTTAATATGTCGATGAGTAACAGGCTATTCCGAGTCCATTCGAAGCTACTGTAGGCAGTTCTCTTGAATGTGCCTTTATTTCATGAACTGAACTCTCAGCATGGAAGGCCAGGAGGACTAGCTATAGCGAATTGTCACGTTTACGGACAGAATTTTGCAACACCTTTAATTCATACGCATGTTGTTTTGTTTTTCTTTCCACGTTTTGTTTTTGTTTGTTGTTGTTGTTGTTTTTGTTTTTTTGTTTTTTCCTGTTTACTACTGTCGAATTTTGGAAACAGACGAAGGTTGTCAGAAAATTCCATCAGGAGCAGCCACCCCGACTCGCGTCCACCAAGGTCTCTAAAATGAATAGAAAAAAATATCTCATCCGCATTGTCAATTTGAGACAATGGTTTGGTAAGCAAGGGATCGGTAGTCGAGCTGTTCCGTGTCCTCCGCTGGATTAGATATTATCCTCATCCCTTTATCCAATCCTCATGTGCTGGAGAATTTTCTTTGGAGGAGAGCAGTCGTATCGGTAAGATGAAAAAGACAAGAAAGAAAGAAAATTGGCAAAAATATGTGTTTGATCTTTCTCGTATTTCATTATTGTTCTTCATATAATGTAAACCTGTTGCATACATACATACATACATATATATATATATATATATATATATATGTGTGTGTGTGTGTGTGTGTGTGTGTGTGTGTGTGTGTGTGTGTGTGTGTGTGTGTATGTGTATGTGTGTGTGTGTGTGTGTGTGTGTGTGTTGTGTGTGTTTTTCATTTTAATGATCAATTTCATTATCGTTACGTTTGTGTTGATATTGTCATTATTATTATTATCATTATTATGATTATATTGTATTATTGATTATTTGTAAAGATTATTATTATTATCATTATTATTATTATTATTTTCAACATTATCATCATTACAACCAACATTTTTCTTATGTTTATAAAGATTACAAATATTTTTGTTATTATTATCAATATTATCACTTATTATTGTTATCCAAATTCACATTAGTATTAATATCTCTATCAATATCATAATTATTATTTTCAGCACAGCATTTTTCGCTCAGCTCCCGACATCAATAATCTCAGGTCGTGTCAAAATAAGTATATGACAAAGTTTAACATATTCTAATAAACTTATCAATATCATGCAGGAAATTGCTTTCGTTGCATCTCGGAAAAGTGTCTTCAGTATTTGTATTTTTTTTCTTTTTTGTTGTTCCCCTTCTGTCTTGGATATCATTCATACACCGTTAATTAATCGTGTAATTAGTGAATATAATGATGAATAGGATGATCCTGAAGATTACAATAACAGTAATGTTGAAATCTCTTTGAGCACTTAATATCACTTTGCTTATTGATAGAGATAATCATTATTATGCTAGAATATTAGCAGAATGATTGAAATGTATTGGACTTAATATTAGCATAATGATACTACTTATAGAATGAAAACCATCAAGGAAGTGCAGGTAACGAGGATAATAGGAATGATAATAATTGGCAGTAACAATCTAAGTGGCTATTTAACCGCCCTAACTAGTGGCTACGTCTTCAGTGCTAGTTCATGTAAGGTGCTGTCACACTAGCACTTTTTCCGTCATTTTTTTGACAATTTTCTGATTTTTTCCCATTCTTTAGCGAATTGTTGATTTTCCAGTCAGTCGATAATGATCGTTTCCGTCTGAAAACCTTTCCGTCAACTTTTTCAGCCAACCATAGTCAAACCAAGAGCTATATGCGAGAATGTTTGTATTTATGTTATATAAAATTGTCAAAATATGACGGAAAAAGTGCTAGTGTGACAGCGCCTTTAAGAAAATAAATAATTGTAGATCGGATCCCTGGAGAGCAACAGGAATATTGGCGAATTGGACACGTTGCAAGTCGACCTCCCTCGCCTGCCTAATAGTATTGCAAATATTTCGCAACAGTTTGCAAAGTTTGCAGATATACTAGATGTATCCCTCTTGTGTATATCAAGTTGGGTGCTGTGAAACTAATGGCTAATTGACAATTTCAGCACAAACACACACATTCACTCACTCACACATACAATGACATACATAAATTTAATTGTGTATGTACGTCGTTATTTGTGTGTGTGTGTGTGTGTGTGTGTGTGTGTGTGTGTGTGTGTGTGTGTGTGTGTGTGTGTGTGTGTGTCACCTGCGTATATCATTCGCTTTTTCCTTACTTTATTGCTGTTCCTTTTTCTTTTCTTTCTTTCTGAGATAAAGCAAGCACATTACGGGGAAATGTGCAGCGTTATGAGATTCTCTGTAAAGCTTCTGTTTGAAGGCAGAGCACAGAAGCTGGCCGTTAAAACGCGATGTAGATTTGAAATCGAATTTAAGCAAAATGAGGTAACTTAAGGTTATTCCAACAGCATTTAAATAGTCCTTGTGTGGGTTCACAGTTCACATACAAAATTTAGATACAATAACACACACACACACACACACACACACACACACACACACACACACACACACACACACACACACACACACACACACACACACACATTTCTACAGATGTGTGATAGGTCCATTGACAAGATACATAAATATGTATGCGTGCTTACATTATGTACGTGGATCTTGCTCTCCCATCCTTTCATCATTGTGAATATTATCATGCCTATACTTTTACAACTCCCTTTCTTTATATTTTCCCTTTTCTCCCTCGCTCTATTTTTTCTGTTTGTTGTTTTCTTCTATTACCTTTCTCGTCATACCTGTAAACACTTCTCTTGCTCCGACCTCCGTGCTTTTTCCATGTCCCCTTTCTTCTCTAATGTTTTTTCTTCTCTTACCCTTCTCGTCCCACAGAGAGAGCGAGAGAGGGGTGGGAGAGGAGAGGAGAGGGAGAGAGGGAGAGAGCGGGGGAGGAGGGAGAGAGAGGAGAGGGAGAGAGAGAGGGGGGAGGGAGGGAGAGAGAGAGAGAGAGAGAGAGAGAGAGAGAGAGAGAGAGAGAGAGAGAGAGAGAGAGAGAGAGAGAGAGAGAAGAGGGAAAGAGAGACAGAGAGAGAGACAAATGTATATTCTACGGTCCTCCTCTCTTATTCCCGTCTCCCTCGCTATTTCTTTTCCAGTACTTGATGCCTATTATCTTCACTTTTCCTTTTCTTGTTTGCTAATATTTCTGTTGCTCAGTTCCCCTGTCCCTCACTCTCCTCTCTCTTTCACTTCCAGTTTTACCATCTTCATAAATTACCATTCTCTTCCTATATGCCCCCCTCCCCACCACCACCAATCGACTTTCTGTTTTTTTCTTTTTCTCCTTTCCTTTTCATCCCTTCCAGTTTTTGGTCATCTTCATAATTTACAATCATATTCCTACCTGTTCCAATTTCTGTTGCTCAGTCCCTCTGTCTTCCCGTGTTATTCTGCCTGTAGTACCGGGATGCCATCTGGCGGCGAGCGATCGCACTGCAGACAGGCTGGACTTAAGCCTCTTGTCCCGGTTGGTTGTGACAGCGGATCAGGGACAGAATCACGGCTCTTTGCAAAGCATTCGCGGGGCTTTTCGATGTTGCCGGCAGTCCCTTTCAGGCGATCGGATCTAATACGCGTTTTCCTTTTGATGTACAGCTGAATATGAATCAACTAATGCAGGGTATCGTTGCAGCAATCGAGGAACTATAATAGGCTACACTTACGGCGTAATATGAAGGGGGAGGAAATTACAAACAGTTATGGAGGCTTGTATGTTTTGATTTATACCCCGGTCATCTGTGCACACACGTTGCAGATTTCAAAACACCGATTTGTTTCCTATTCAGACCAGGTGCGCGAGAGAACTATGGCTGGGTTAGCTTCAGCATCGTCAAGTTAGTTGTTCACTTTCTCCTTTTTTTTTATTCGATAAGGGTTAAATTCAGCATCACACGTTGGCGCTTATGAACGCTATCTCGTTCAGTGGTATATCCGGTTCTTTCCCCTTGTGTCATCTTCCTTCGTTCGCTTTGAACTCTAAGCTGACGGTATTACGAGATAGATATGCTGACGTGGTAGATAATTTGAAAATGACCAGTATGTGTTGCCACTTCTCGCACCATGGAAATGAGACGGAGGGATGGAAAGAGGAAGGAGGGGAGAGAAGGAAAGGAGGGAAGGAGAGAAGGAGAGAAGGAGAGAAGGAGAGAAGGAGAGAAGGAGAGAGAGAGAGAGAGAGAGAGAGAGAGAGAGAGAGAGAGAGAGAGAGAGAGAGTTTTTCTACAGAGATACCAGTAAAACCTCTTCCAATCTTTTTGCCAATTATAAACTTGCAGGTCGCGCAAAAGATGTTAGGAAATGCAATCAGATTTTTTTTTCTACTTTGTTTATAAATCTACGCGGCTTTCGTTAATCTATTTTAAAGAGAATCGCAGTTTCTTGTAATGGATATTTCGCTTTTGGTTCTACTTGCAGGTTTTCGGAGGAAATTAATTAAAAAGTTAAGGAATACTTGCTGTGTCATCTCTTTCAAAAATTGACAGAAAAGAGTGTGTAGCGCGCGCAAACACACACACACACACACACACACACACACACACACACACACACACACACACAACACACACACACACACACACACACACACACACACACACACACACACACACACACACACACACACACACACACACACACACACATTTCAACTTTAAGATAATGTTTAAGATACACTTTTGGAGTGAGCTAATATTGTATAAGTATTCATCGCACTAATAACTGAGAAGAGAGAGATATTGCAAACATTTTTTTTAGTATTTTTTTTATAAACTGAAAACCAGTGTTCAGGTCTTCTACATGAATTTTGTTATTACCGCTATTAACTAACTTTAAAATCATTATCACGATCAATAATCATTATCATTTGTAGTAAAGTATTATCACTTTATTGCTGTTATCATCAGTGGAGTAGTACTGTATACATCAATATTAATTACCACACGTATTTCAGTGTGTTGTGTAGTTCCTTTATTTTTTTTCTTATGAATATTTTCTTCCGAGAACAACCTGGCTACTCCCCGATGTTGTTGCCGAGAAACAGTTTAACCCTTTTCTTGCTGGTACTTTTCGAAGCAGTTTTTCCCTCACTCGGACGAAGGCGGGAGCGGGGGGGGGGGGGTTTGCTCTCGTGATTCAATGGCTTTTTTGTGTTCGTAAGAAGGTGGTGCTAATCTCTCTCTCTTCTACTTTCTATGTCTGTCAGTGTGTCTGTCTGTCTGTCTCTGTCTCTCTCTGCCTCTGCCTCTGCCTCTGCCTCTGCCTCTGCTCTGCTCTGCCTCTGGTCTCTCTCTCTCTCTGTCTCTGTCTCTGTCTCTGTCTCTGTCTCTGTCTCTGTCTCTGTCTCTCTCTCCACTCTCTCTCTCTCTCTCTCTCTCTCTCTCTCTCTCTCTCCTCTCTCTCTCTCTCTGTGTGTGTGGTGTGTGTGTGTGTGTGTGTGTGCGTGTGTGCGTGTGTGTGTGTTTCTCTTTCTTCCTTCCTTTCTTCGTTTTGTTAAGGAAGTGGTAACATGTTCGATAGATTGATTTTCAAAGCAAGATGCCTTCCTGACTTTACTGAAATAGTGAAGTATTTTGTTATCATTACAGATTTTTTATGGCCTTTATATTTGTAGAAGTACCTTTATCCGAGGCTATGATAAAGGTTTATATTTAAAGTATCTTCATTATTATGGTGCTATTCTGATTCATACTTTTATACTCTTCACATGGTATTTATTATGCAGGTGTGAATAGGCTAGTAAAAGGGAATTTCTTTAGCAAAATTTGCAACATTAACTAGTTAAAAGTAAAAAAAAATGTGATCTCAATAGTCACACGGACACATATAATAGAATGATGTATATACTTATAAGTTATACTTTTATTATACAATCACATAAGACATTGTTGGAAAGGTCCATTTGGAAGGACTCAAATATTTCAGGACTTTTTTTTCCCACAGTGAGCGGCTTCTCGAAAACGAATACTTACTTCCACGTGTGTGTGTGTGTGTGTGTGTGTGTGTGTGTGTGTGTGTGTGTGTGTGTGTGTGTGTGTGTGTGTGTGTGTGTGTGTGTGTGTGTGTGTGTGTGTGTGTGTGTGTCTGTGTGTGTGTCTGTCCTTTCTCAGTTTATTCACTTTCGTTCTTTATTTTGTTTGTTTCCCTCACGAGATCAAGCAAGCGGATTACGGGAAAATGTTCAGCGTTATGAGATTCTCTGTAAAGCTTCTGCTTGAAGCCTCAGGCACAGCCCGGTTTAAGGTTCAGGCGCATCCTTAAAAAGTCGAAATGTCTTAACTTTTTTTTTCTGAAATTTAAGGCCTTAAAAAGTCGTAAATACGGCTCTTTTTCTGTTGCAGGTCTTAAAATATTTTAAATTTACCCATGAAACATGTACATATATCTGTTACCGGCGGATTCATTCACTTCCGGATCTCTACGCGGCTTAACCGGAAATCATTCGTCAACAACATTAGACCTTGATCTTTGGTGATTGACGCGAACGCTTATTTGTGCAAAAATATCTCTGACGCACAGTCACATTTTAACAGATTTGAACACAGTGAGGCGGTGTTTTTTTTTTTTTTTTTTTTTCATCATGGTCACTGGTACGGCAAGTAGGCCTACACATTATGGGGAAATGTGTATTTAGCGACATGTGGCTCCAGGTCTCAAAGAGCAGTTGGCAAGTTTTAAAAAGTCTTAAAAAGGTCTTAAATTCCATTATGCCTGCATGAACCCTGCGTTAAAAGTTATACAGCTCTGATTCAGAATTGAGGTAAGATAAAGCAACACGCAATCAAATACCCATAAATAATCATGTTCTTTCTGTTACATAAAAGGAATAAACATTTATATATACTTTTTTGCGCATATCACATACATGTTTACGAGTTCATTCAATAGTTGTTTTGATGCTTTGTTAATAAAAAAAAAAAAATAATAATAAATAAATAAATCAAGGATCACATGGCAATAAGGAAGATCTTTCTGGATAAAATCGATGAATAATAATATAGGCTGCATTGGCGGCGCGAATTGAAAGGAGGAAATTGTTATTAATTGCGGCTTGTTTGGGGTGCTTTACACTTCGCTCGTTTGGCCCAAATTACGAATAGCTCAATTCCTACTTAATTTCTATTCAGAAAAGTTGTCTCATTTGGCACAAATTATGTAATAGCTGAATTCCTACTTAATTTCTATTCAGACTAGTTGCGTGATTGGCCTGCCTAGGAATGTTATTTCCGCAACTGATTATTAATAGAGGGTTATATATCAATAAAGGCTTATCGTTATCATTGAGTTATTAAATGCATCATCATAGATCGTTGCTCTTGAATGTCGTCATGCTCAGTGAGTGTCCTTGCAGGGTCGTTCCCTCCTGTCCTTTCCATCAACGACCTCTCATCACCCTGACCTCTCCATGGAGGACATCGCGAGAAAGATATTGAAAGCAGACAAGGTTGTGAGTGATCAAGGTCGGATTTAGATGAAGAGAAGCCCTCGGCTAATCCACTTGTGATCCCCCTCTCAGGCCCCCTTTCTCACGAGGAGAGGTAAGTGGAAGGGTGTTAGTTGAACAATTCGAGTAAAGCCAAGGGTGTTTCTTGTTTTTGCGACGTCTGTGTCGATTGTAACATGGGTAGGCTCTGCAGACGATCTCACAGAATTAGTCCCATTATAGTGAAGAAAAAAGTAAATATGAACTATTTCCTGTATGATATATAACTGGACATTTCATCTTAAAGAATCGTTTTTTACTGACAGTTATATTACAAAATAATTTTCAGATACTTGTACAGGTATGTCTACCTATCTCTCTATAAAGAAATCATTGTTAGAATTGAGTTATCAGTTCAAGACACCATGATTCTGAAATGTAGTGCAAGAAAAACTACTTAAGGGTTGTTTTGAGTCTACATTGCGGTATGACATGTGTAGAAAAAAAATGCATCCTTTTAAAGGCCCTCTAGATTTTGAGGCCCTAAGTTTCAGCCCGCTGAGCCTATAGGTAAATAAGGTGTTAGTGAAGCACACATTGGAGATGGCAAATTACCTATGTGATCCTCTTCAAACAAGCATGAATGGGTTGGCTGGTTAGCTCTAAAACGTCAATTAACGGGTTTGATGCAACATATATGGACGCTTTTGAGAGCCATATGATGATGTTCTGTCAGGACCTTCCCCTCCTGTCCCAAACATCACCTTGACCTCTCCGCTGACGGCATCGCAAGTTAGCGATTGACGGCAGATAATTCGTTCATAAAACGTCCACGTTGATAGGCCTGGCAGTATCCGAGGACCTCCGACCCCATTCCTTGCAGTGATACCAACCAAACAGCTTTTACTTATTCACAAAGATGGGAGGAAGCGTTCGATGTTTTCTTCCTTAATCGTAAACATCATTTTGTAGATGTAGACGCGGCAGATAATTTGATAATAACAAGGTTGTGGTGCCAGTTCTCGCACCATCGAAGCCCCTACGACCTATTTTTCCCCGGTACTGATCCAGCCAAACCCCTAAGTAGTGGGTAGGTCGGAAACGCTCTTTGTTTTTCTTCCTTATTCCTAAATTTTATTTACGAAGAGAATGAATAACGGTCCTTTTTTTTTTTTTTTTTTTTTTTTTTTTTTTCAAATTGGTAAAGAAATTCGGGAGGCTCAAAACGCTACATAAATTNCATGACTTCCTGCAGTTGCTTTACTTCTTCAAGCATAAAATATATGTATATGCATGCTAAGATGTATCTGGAGATATTCACATATTAACATGTCCCAATGCCATGCTCTCTTATATGGTTTATTCCTTATAAAAATCAGGTGAGAAAAATGGCTCAGGATGTGAATTAATGTGTGTATGATGTGTGTGTGTGTGTGTGTGTGTGTGTGTGTGTGTGAGTGTGTGTGTTGTGTGTGTGTGTGTGTGTGTTGTGTGTGTGTGTTGTGTGTGTGTGTGTGTTGGTATGTATGTGTGTGGGTATGTATGTGTGTGGGTATGTATGTGTGTGGGTATGTCTGTGTGTGGGTATGTCTGTGTGTGGGTATGTCTGTGTGTGGGTATGTCTGTGTGTGGTATGTCTGTATGTCTGTGTGGGTATGTCTGTGTGTGGGTATGTCTGTGTGTGGGTATGTCTGTGTGTGGGTATGTCTGTGTGGGTATGTCTGTGTGTGGGTATGTCTGTGTGTGTGGGTATGTCTGTGTGTGGGTATGTCTGTGTGTGGGTATGTCTGTGCTGGTATGTCTGTGTGTGGGTATGTCTGTGTGTTATGTCTGTGCGTTGGTATGTCTGTGTGTGGGTATGTCTGTGTGTGGTATGTCTGTGTGTGTGTGTCTGTGTGTGTGTGTGTATGTATGTGTGTGTGTGTTGTGTATGTATGTATGTATGTGTGTGTGTGTGTGTGTGTGGTGGTGTGTGTGTGTGTTGTGTTGTGTGTGTGTGTGTGTGTGTGTGTGTGTGTTGGTGTGTGTGTATGTGTTGTGTGTGTGTATGTGTTTGTGTGTGTGTATGTGTTTGTGTGTGTGTATGTGTTTGTGTGTGTTGTGTATGTGTTTGTGTGTGTGTGTATGTGTTTTGTGTGTGTGTGGTGTGTGTGTGTTGTTTGTGTGTGTTTGTGTGTGTGTGTCTGTGTCGGTCTGTGTCTGTGTAGGTCTGTGTCTGTGTAGGTCTGTGTCTGTGTAGGTCTGTGTCTGTGTAGGTCTGTGTATGTGTAGGTCTGTGTCTGTGTAGGTCTGTGTCTGTGAATGTTTGTGTATGTTCATGTCCGTTTGCGTATATGTATGAGTGTGTAAGTATGGCTGTGTATGTTTGTATCTGAAAAAGTAATATTATCTTGATTTCTCATTAACCCATAATTTATTGTAGGAAAAACTGGTAAGATTATCCCTCTAATTTTCATGCAAACTATATTCAGTATTCACCAAATGAATGCATTACAGAGAAAAACTAACCAAAATTTATAAGAATAATATATCAATTAATTTTGTGTTTCAGTTTCAACTATTTTAAAGCAGTTTTTTATCAACCAGTTTTGCCTGCCATAAAAATGCATATTCCTCAATCCTGACACAATGCCGAGTGCAGTGGATGAGTTAAAATCTCATCTGAATACTGAGAGCTTTATGGAATAACAAAAAAACATTCCGCATGCCACTACGGAAGAGGCCTGCAGTCCTACGTGTCGTACTCAGTCAGGAACGGGTCTTCTAGCAGCTGGGCAGCAGTTGCCCTCTTATTGGGGTCAGGCTCAAAGCAGCGAAGGATGAAGCTGCGCGCGCTTTTCACTCAGTTGTTCAGGGATGTCTGGGTGCATCTAATGTATAGTGGGGGGAAAAATGGGAAGGCGAGAGGGATAAAAAGGGGGTATGATTCAATCTTTTAGTGGCTAAATCCTGACTTTTTCCTTCTAGATGATACTACCATTTTAACTATGGCCTAATTCAGTTTAATAATAAAATATCATTAACATCTGAGTTTGCCAGATTAGATGGAATTTTACAATCTGTTATATTCTTACTCTTGGAATATGTAGGGATACATCACACCAACAACTGATTTCTCTTAAAGATCTTCCTACATACTCCCTTCAATATTTGCTTGCTACTCAACATCCTTTCTACAATCTTCCTTCATATTTCCTATTTATGTATATATCATGCATGTACATATTTAATGTACATCACTAATCAAAACTCTTGAACTGATAACTTACTTAACAACACAGAGACTTTGCTGGTACTATATTTTATATTCAGTCCTTACCTTAAACATGGCTGCCTCAGGAGAGCCAAGCTCTATGAAAGGAGGTTTCCCTGTTGCCATTTCCACAATTGTGCAGCCGAGTGACCAGATGTCAGCCTAAGATACAAGAACAAAATAATTACATAGTCATAGTCATACATAAATCCCTAATGAACCATCTTTTAATTCTATAAAAAAGGGAATAACACACATAATATACAGTATTTACAAGGTATATGAGGGGGGGGAGGAGTGATCAAAAATTTACTCAGCAGGCAGGTAGCACATATTTCTTAATACTAACTGGAGCTCCATATCCTCTGGCTCCCTTGTCAATGACTTCAGGAGCCATGTACTGTAAGGTGCCAGTGAAGGTCTCTGTGCTCAAGCACACTCCAGCTAGACGTTTTGAGGTACCAAAGTCTGAGATCTTGACAACTCCCGTGTAAGTATTGACTAGAACATTATCACCTGTAGAATAAAATGCTTGTTAGTGCAAGAAGTGAAATATCGCATATAAAAGAAAATTAATTATTATTTTCTTAGATAATATAAATATAAGTATGACACAGAGTATATGACAACACAAGCCACTTTTCCCTTTGATATCCCATACAGAAACATAACAGACCTCCAAAAAATCCTACTTTAATATCCCTATGAACTATTTTCTGATCATGCAGATACTTCAATCCTTCCAAGATCTGCTTTGTGTAGTAGGCAATAGTTGCCTCATTTTCCTTGAGGGGCCCCCACTTTGACCTAAGCAAAGCAGAGAGAGACCCTCCTGGAACCTGCTCCATGAAGATCTTGAAGAAACCATCCTCTGACACTGTCCCTAGGTACTGTACAATGTTACGGTGGCGGAGCTCCGAGTGGAGTTTGATTTCTTCATGCAGAGGCTGGACTTCCCTAAAGATATGAAAAAGACATTAACAAGCAATATATTAACAATAATAATAGTGATATATATGTAAACATTTACAATAACCAATTAATAACTATCAAACATTAGATGACGTAATAATAACCATCCTATCCATAGTGTGGGAGTAATTATAATTATAAAAAAACACAAAAATTAACTGCTCAAGCTTGAAATGATTACATAGCACTATGCAGGTATTGTAGGCACAAAAATATCAATAACTAAAATTGTTTTAACAAGAATAAAGCTAGTGATTGTTTTGAAAAGATATTTCTCTAGATATTTTTACTCACCCTATATTTTTCTCTGGGACTTCCTTCACAGCAATTCTGACTTGTGTGTTCAGATCTCTTGCTGCATACACTACACCATATGTACCTTTTCCTAGTATTAGGCGCTTTCCACTGTCTTCTAATTCATATTCATACTGTGGTAAAGGTAAGATTTTAATAAATTTTAAATTCTGTTCAGGCATTGAATAAAAATTAAGGACAATTCTATTATCAACATGAAAACAATGTGAAAATCAAGCTTATCAAAGAGCAGTTCCATATCAACACTATATTAGCATAAGACTTAAAAAAATATATAAAATAAAAAATAAATACATAAAAATAAAAAATAAAATAATATATATATAGATAATAAAAAGAGGATAAATACAAATAACAAATGAAATTTAACAAAAAAATCCAGAACACTTTCAACCTCTAAAAAATAGGTAAGAATACAACATCGAGGACAAGGTGAAGACCTGGTCACAAGGGCCGCCACACATACCTGAATGGGTCCAGAGGAGAATTCTGCTTCCAGGTCCATGACAGTCCCCTTCTGGTTGGCTGTCAGCTCCAACACCAATCGGAAGAAGATCTGTCTACACTGCTCTGATGGGAAGAACATCTGGAAGTCATCCGAGTTTTCTTGCACATATAGGAACACTGCACGCTCATCCCGTTTGTACAACCTGGAAGAATATAGAAATTGATAAAATTCCAATTTGCATTCTACAGGGGG
>NW_020870219.1:1681380-1702891 GCF_003789085.1 Penaeus vannamei | reverse complement strand
TTTTTTGTGTGTGTGAATCCATTGAAAATATAATCATATGATCAGTGAACTTTGTAGTCTATTTTGTGTATAGACTACATTGATATCTGCTTGACCTAAGTAACCTTGAAATGTTTAATTAGGACTGCAGTGTCAGCATTTCCCCAATTAACACATTTCATCATACTCTGAGGTTTGCAAATTTTCAATATCTTCAGTATCTCTGCATTATATCCCTATACTGATGGTGCCAGAATTTTCTGTGTGGCACTCATTCTGGTGA
Source organism: Penaeus vannamei (assembly GCF_003789085.1). Taxonomy (NCBI): domain Eukaryota; kingdom Metazoa; phylum Arthropoda; class Malacostraca; order Decapoda; family Penaeidae; genus Penaeus; species Penaeus vannamei. The sequence goes on along the minus strand of NW_020870219.1, from coordinate 1,702,629 downwards.
CTACTGGCAACCGTCTAGCCCTATCAGCAGGGGGTTCGCAGTGTACAGCCGACCCTTCCCATTCATGATGCAATTACATGTGACCGACATGAAGGATGTTTTCTATGATGGGTATAGTCATGCCTGGCAGCTGGGTGATATAGATGTAAGTGCAGGTATCTATGAAGATTGATTGCCATTCGTTATGGACCATGTATATCAACAGTAACATTAAACAAGTATTTTAGCAGTAATATTTTAAGCGATGAGTGAGATCAGTGAACAATAATGGAATTACACTGAAAGTTCTATACATACATTGTTCATGTAAACTCATTTCTCACAGAAAAACATCCAGACAACAGAAAAGATAAACTAATGTGATAAAAATTACATAGCTAGATAAAGCAATAATACCAAATCCATCTTTGTATCACCCAGCTATCTATACCAACATCTTTTCTCTGTGACATATAAAATGCTAACTTTTTGGATCTCTAAATACCGCTGATGCAATTTTTATATGCATTGAGTGTTTGTTTGCTATTTATACTCTTATACAAAGTATGAGAATGATAACTTGTATTGTAACTCCATTGTAACTTTATAAAAATCTGCCAAATAGTGAATAAGATTGATGTGAATTTTCTCACTGAGAAGAGTGGTTTTTGAAACGATACAATTATATGATTATATTTATTTCTGCATCTACAATTTGTAATGAAATATTGTAAAAGTTTACATACATAAATGAAACAACTTATAATTGGTCTTTTAATTAGCCATCTCACAATATTTACTGCAGAACTCTTGGAGACCATCTTTCTGGTGTAATGTACGACTGATTATAGATTATCCTATTCATTGACCCCCCCCCTAAAGAAATAAAAAAAATCTCATGCTCATTGTTATGGTTTGGGGCACAGGAAATAAAGACATGCTTAATGTTGGGGATCACCCTTACCTTGGACCTTAGCCCTTGCCTCAACTAATTTTGCATGCTCTTTTCTTCTACCCCTCTTCTTTTCCTTTTCTCTAATCCCTTCTGTCCACTTCCTAAGGTGCAAGAGCCTTGCTGAAAGGATGTTTTTTTTCAGTCCTGAATGGCCTTGGGAAGTCATGGGCCTAGTATTATCTTGGCTAACCCAGAGTCCCTAAAGGAAAATGTATTCACTGTAGTATTGATTTATGAAACGTTTATGCTCATAGACATCTCTGCAAGTGCTTAGACACGAAGGAGTCAATTAGTAGACCTTGTGACTTGCCTGATTTCACTTTTCCTTGATTTTGCATGAAAAAGGCCTTTTTTTACTATTGCAATCAATATTGGTGCTGATTTTTCTTTATTGATATATTTATTAAAGTCTTCTTATTAGATATTGGTGTATAATAATTGGATTCTCTTCCCTATATATTTTGGCCTATAATAAAGATAATAAGGGTGGTTCAGAATGGATATAGAGTTGTCAGTAAATGTTGAGAAGGGGTAAATAATATCCGCGGTCAGATCCGTAGTCAAAGGAGGGGCAGAGGTCGGAAAACCATAAAAATCTAAATCAGATAGGCTAGTTGATGCCCCTATTAAGGGTAAAGAATCTTCATTATTGGCCATGGTGAGCCTGAATACAATGCAGAAAAGAAATGGAGAAGGAAAGAGAAGGAAAGGAAGGTCAAGAAAAGGCCTTGAAAAATTAGTTGAAGTGAGGGATGAGGCCCAAGGCAAGGGTGATCTATATTGTGTTTCAGTCCCCATCTCCTAAGCCCTGCCACAACAACAACGGGCATGGGATTGGGGGGATATACTGTACTGGCACAAAGTCAGCCTTTTATCCTTTCAACATGGCTCCCACACCTGATGAAGTGGAGAAGAGCAAGAAAAAGGAGAAGAAAAGTCTGTAAAAAATCATTTGAGTTAAGGGATGAGATCCAAGGTAGGGGTGATCCCCCAGCATTGGGTCTCGTTCTCCATCTCCTAAGCGCCCCATGGTAACAACTTGTAGATATTGCTTCCAATAACCTATGAATTACCCCGTGACCCCTGATGCCCTTGCACATGTACTCACAAATTTTATATTGGTAAATAAGACCAAATACTGAAAAACAATTTTTTTATTACAGCCTCAATACATGAGATTCCTTACACCATATCCTTCAAAAGCATGATCTTCTAAAGTAAAACTTCTGAGCTTACAAACTGGCACAAAACTTTGTTAAGCATCATTGTTTGGGAACTAATCAAACATAAATGTGCCCACTCCTAAAAATGAAACTGTCTCACTCACAACTTTAAACACAAAACAACCACAGCTTAATATAATTAAAAACTCTGGATCATTAATTAACTAGAAAGTGGGATATAAAAACAATTTCTGAGTAATGTACCATGAGAGATATGGTTCTAAAAATAATTGTGGCTAAATACTCCCGGTAAAGACAAAAATGCATCCAAAAATACACAATTTTTAAAAAATATTCTTTATAACTGACAAACTTTTCCCATTCAATTTTTTTTTATCCAAAAAAACAATACTCCTTGTGGTTGGTTTTTTCATGTCTGTTACACTGCTTCATCACAAATTTGAGCAATGGCTCCCTTTATGTTTTCAATAAATGTTTCATGTATCTTCCTCTGCAGACGTGCTTCCAATAACCTCTACTTTGGCCGACTCATCAACACTGAAGAATAGCAATGAAGGAATAATACGTATAGAGACTAAAGACCTGTGTCGTTAGTTGTCTTTTGTAATGACAAAAAGAAAAATGAAAGTTAAATAAAAAAGATCAGAAATGAAATATACCTTTGTACATAAAATTCATACTAAATAAACATTCTTCACAGAAGATTACCATGCTAGAAAATTGAACCCAGAGTATTGAATTCTATTCTATAAAGCCTCTAAATTCTTCTTCAGTTATTGCAACAAGTGGATTAACACCAGTAATCAACCTGATCTGTGACAAGATTCACTCTGTAGTGTTATGGTTGAGTCTCAATATACACTGTAAAACATGAATTCAACCAGCACTCCAAAAACTACAAAGAAATTGAATATTTTCTGTTTACAGTCTGTATAATTGCAGTTCAGGAGTATCACATCTGAATCTCTTTATTACACAAATAAATATCTTCGATTTACACTCTTTCCTCAACTCAACAGCATTAATTTTAAAATATATATTTTTGAGGTAAGTCACTATATATACACACACAGAACATTGATATCATGCCAGTTCAATCCTTAATCTCATGACCTCACTATAATCAATGTGCATCTGAATGTAAAATTACCAAACTTAACCCATTCACAACTTGGTAAAATTTTGGGTAATGTTTGGCAAGGCCTGAGTATATTTGCAACACACTGCTCCACACCTGAGCTATTGTTGTCCGGCTCATAAGCTGCCATCCTGGCCACCAGGAAACAGGTTCACATCATTATATGTCACCCAGTGTCTGTGGCTTATCATTGTACCCAGCATGAATGGGTTAAATTTGATTTACCAAGAGTAAAAACATTAAAAATTATTTACCTCATTTGCTGCTTCAAAATTAGAGCATAAATTCATCTCACCAACTGAACATGTATAAAACCTTTTTTGTGTTGGAAGCAAGTGGTTCACATGTACTTTATCCAACTCAACAGTAGTGGGATTTCTGCTTGCCAAACCAAGCTATGTGCTGGGCAACACACGCATTCAGCTAAAAATTAGAAGCTTGGGGAGCACATATATACCTGTGCGCTTGGCTGCAGCTCCTAAACTGTCACACTCTGAGCCAAAGTGTACAACTGTTCAGGGCAAATAACTTGGAGTTGACCGACTTCACATAGTGTGTATCTTTGCAAATCTGCATTTGGCTTCAGCTCGTTATGGCAAGAATAGATGTACAGTAATGGTTAAAAATATTTGATTGTAAATTATGAACAAGAAACAAAATTTGAATATCTAAATACTGATAACATTTACATTTTTTGTTGTTCTTTAAAGTACACGGTATTGTGTTTTTCATTGTACCTATGATCTAAATAATTTCCATATATTTCATCACACTTTCTCCAATAATAATCTAGCATAACTGCAATAAGGCTACATAAATGACCTTGCAACCCAGACAGGGACTGGCTTCAGCCTAGTAACATGAAGGCTTAACTATTAAAATAAATGAAAATACAGTTAATTGCAGATAGGGTGCAACCATAAGGCAATGTAGTCGCACCTAGAGAGTCATTGGCAAGATAGTATTGAGCACTAAATATAAAATACACAAACTCATAGTCATAAAATGTATTATCTACAGTCAATACCTATATTCTGATTATATGGCACATGAAACTATCAACAGGCATGACTACTTATCCTCAAGAAGAAATGGAAATAGCTGTTACATACCTGGGCAGTTCTATGTTGAAAATGAATAAAAACCTCATTCTGAAAGCCAAGGTGTGAATACATATAATGTGCCATAACATACCTATCATAAAAAAGGAAACAGCCTAATATACATGAAAGCTTTTCAAAGAGTAGAGTAGTGAGAACAAAATGAACATCAGTGCCTATAAAATAGATATCATTTAGTGTGGTGAGTCTGGAAGACTGCAAAGCTACATCTTCTTTACCTACAATCCACATATAATCATCTTCCTATACAAAAGAAAAAGAAAGACATAAAGAAAGAAAAAAAATCAAATATAACATCTGCCTCTATTTATTTGTACTACTGCATATCTGAAAATATACATATCAAGGTTTGCAACTCTATTACGACAGCTACATAAATATTTTAGATAGAAGTGCTTTAAGATCTAAAAGAATATTTAATATCAAGTTAAATGAGAATTCACAGATAAAACTTTGCATATGATGCTGAGAAAAATACTAACAATTCACTAACTAAGCAGGAGCCATACTAGTGTCAAAATGGGACTAAAAAAAACATGATGACCTATTCCCTCCTCACCTTACATAAAATAAAAGGCAATGACTAATAAAGCACATATTGTCAGGAACTGTGAAGTATTGAGGAGTCAATACTGTCCAATAATCACAGCAGTAGAGGGAGGACACCAATGAAAGGAGCAGGCAAGGTTGCCACATACAAATCTTCATTGGTACTCACTTCCCTTGGTGAGAAGTGAGCCTGGGAATTAGTCTAGTCCCAAGAAACTGCCATAAGAAAATATCAAATGTACCACAAGACAACTCATGAGAATAATGTCTATGTACAAGCTTTTTGCTAGAAAGCAAAGAATGGCAATCTAAAGAACTACAACTACACACACACAATTTTAACTTCTTTGCATAAAAACTGCCCTTCACTTTTTCAAAAATTTCCAAAGTAAAACAATAATACATACTAAGATTTTTTGTTACAGTGTTAGTCACTTTAGGATACACACAATGGAAAACCTTCCTTCTTTTTTTTTGTACAACAGAAAAATATTAAAGACAACCCCTTAGACACTTCATCTACTTTCCCAGTACAATAGAACCAACAACATGAATGCATCCATTATCAACAAGTACAAATATACCTAGCTATCAGACAGACTGTCTCAAAGGAACTGAGTTTCCACAGCTAACCTCTGTGTATCTAATTAAGGAAGAATCTTGGCAGTGTTGGTTTGGAAAAGCAAATAAGATGTTCTTTACCAATTACTTTAAATGTAACCTAAAAGGAAGAAACCCAGTACGATCTGATATGCTTCTCTTTTTCACCATCTTTATTTCTGGGATAGACATAAACCTTAGGGATAAAATTGTAACCCTAAAGCATGACTGTCTCCAAGTCAGATCATCACATATCACTGAAGGGGCTTGGTGTTATGGTCGAAATGTTTTATCAACGTTTTTTTTCTCCACCTGATGATGACCCCAAGAGAGGGCAAACACAGTATCTATCAATTACTAGTTACTATATTATAAAAATACTATTGTAGATTAGTGGCCATTACTGTGTTCATATGGAGCCAGATCTAATCTAATATTGCATAATTACATCTGCATAATAATATATATATCTATATATCCATCTTTCTTTTGTTTCTCTCTCTGTCCTATATACAATATATATCTATATATATATCAAAACAAAACATCAAAATATAAATCTTCATTTGCAAAGAACTAAAATTTCACATCTATAATTTGATAAGCGAGATAAACTGCTTTTATCTCCTATACCCAATCCACATACAAAATGTGCTTATCATTTAATTTAAGGCTTTTATTTTAACAACCTTCACATAAAACAGCAAATGAAAAACTCAAGAACATGCAATGTTCTCTTGACTTATTATCAGAATAATGGAAAGGTTATCCAGTAGGATTTCATTATATATGAGATTTGTTCAATTTATCAAATGGAAGCTACATCCTTCCTCCTTATCCCCTTAAAAAAGTAAATTTTTAGTTAATTTTCTCTGTAGACTTTCTTCTATCCTGCAAAACTTACACATATGATGACATTCAAAAATCAACACATAACCAATGCCATAACTCTGTAAGGCATATCAAGCACCAAATATTATAAGCAAGCAAAAGAAAACAAAACACACACACAAAGAGAAAGCACATACATGTTCAAGTTCTTGCACACACAAACTCACACACAGTTGTTGAAACTGCCATAAACACTATGTACTGTTAGCACCATATGAAGCAAATTATATCTGACTCCATGTGACCCTCTGACCCAATGCTAGAGGTTGAAGGCTAGGCAATTAGTGCAATTAATCATACGTAATGCATTATACATCCCCTGGCGACTCCTTCTCCTTGTATTGTGTGCTCTAGAAGTTTACTAAATGCACTGTCGCAGAAGCTCATTAAAAGTTTACCTTAATTTTTTTGTTTGTTTTTATATATCATTATTAACAATGCTAAATCTGAATATTATATTTTCTTTCAATCCAAAAAAAGCCCCCCCCCCCAAAAAAAAAAAATAATAATAAAAAAAAATTAGGAGGTGCTAATTTGCCTCCCATAAAAATCCTTCTTTAATTTTCCCACAAGAACCTGTGACTGCTTCACCACCAGCACAGGCACACAACCCTCTTTCATAATTTGGTTGAACGGGGATGCGAGTCAGAAGAGCTTGATTTGGGGGTGTTGCAAGATGCAGAGGGCTCTTCAGGATTGACTGGTAGGCCCTGAGAATGGCGGTACTGCACGACATTACGCCAGATGCGCAATTCCACTCCCCCTCTGCCACAGGTAGAAATCATTTAGAAAAACTTTTTGGGCTAAGGTTGAGAACAAAATACATCTTTGGTAGTTTTGTCAAACTATGAAAAGCCCGACTACCCTAAGAATTTACTTAATTTGGATTGCAAAAGATCACATCTCTTATTGTAAAGAAAAAAGATCTTCCAAGGCATCGTCTTAGTATCCTACAAATTTCACAACAAAACAAAATCTCACCTCATCTGCATTCTCCTGAGGTCATCTCTAGTCATCCAGAGAAGAACATCATCTTTGGTATAGTCCTCAGCTAGAAACTGGAAATGAGAGAAATTTGAAGTCTGGAAACTAAAATCAGAGACCATAAATAAAAATGTGACTGTGTGTGTGTGTGTGTGTGTGTGTGTGTGTGTGTGTGTGTGTGTGTGTGTGTGTGTGTGTGTGTGTGTGTGTGTGTGTGTGTGTGTGTGTGTGTGTGTGTGTGCATTCGAGTGTGTGAGTATGTGAATATGTGTATGTGTGTATGAGTGTGCATGTATGTGTATGTGTGTATGAGCATGCATGTATGTGTATGAGTGTGCGTGTATGTGTATGAGTGTGCGTGTATGTGTATGAGTGTCCGTGTATGTGTATGAGTGTCCGTGTATGTGTATGTGTCCATGTATGTGTATGAGTATCAGTGTGTGTGTATGAGTATCCATGTATGTGTATGAGTGTCTGTGTATGTGTATGAGTGTCTGTGTATGTGTATGAGTGTCTGTGTATGTGTAGTGTATGTGTATGACTGTCCGTGTATGTGTAAGAGTATCTGTGTATGTGCGTGTAAGTGTGTGTGTGTGTGTGTATGTGTGTGTTCGTGTATGTGTGTGTGCGTGTATGTGCGTGTGTGTCACTGTGGAAAAGTGGATTACGGAAGGCAGTTTATATCATAATTCATTCAATCTAATGATGCAAACATTCCTTATGAAGTTTTATCTTTAAAATTCCATTTGATTTGTACAATTCACTGATTTTCTTTATCATAATCATACAATGAAATGTTAAGTTTTATATTCATTATATCTATTTTTAGTTTGTTTTTCATTTGTTTGCATAAAATAAATAATAAATAAATAAAATAAAAATAATCAAAGAATATTGACCTCTTGGACCCAGATGACATTGTGGTCACTTCAAGGAAAACCTTGGCAGCTGCCCGGGTGACGTGAATAAGTCAGGGTGACGGAAAAGACTTGCCATGAGTGTACAAACCTCTTGGAGTGTGATTTGACTCATTTGGCATTTAAAAGGGGGCTTTAGCATTATTCCCAATAAATGAATGTGGAATGTAACGTGCGTAAGCAGTGACTGAAAGATCGAGGATTCCTAGGAGGACGCCACTTCCATACTGTGCACCATTTTCCTGCCGCTGTGACTGGCAGCACAGGTTGTATTACATAAAATTTCTTGCACTGAGCTATTTAATACATAAGAGATAATATGAAGTCTGTGCAAGGAAAAATAAGTAATTACCATCTGGTTAAAACAAATCAAAAGACAAACACAGACACTGGAAAATGACAAAGTTTTAAAACTTTACACAAAATAACTTTTCAAAGGGGAGGCACAATTTTGTCACCCTCATGGGTCTTCGTGCGTGGCCAGCCTACGCGCCACATGCCCAGGATGCTGGCCACTTACGCAACCCATTGCCCGGGGTTTTCAGCTCCGTGATTTCTGTCATACAACCGGATCCAAGGGGTTAAATGTTAAGATGAAGGGATCAGGAACTGACTGAATAAATGCTCTATCCTAACCTGATAATTGATAAATCAATTTGCTTAAGTATTGTTTTCACATCATCTGACCACTTTTAATAAAAATCATGGTGCCTATTCTACATAGATTTTTTCTTAACTGTTCTACACAAAAAAACATTTTACCCAAATAGACAAATAATGTCATCCTTACTGCTTCACTGATATGTTGCAATATCATAATCATCAATATTTCATGCATTTACAGACTTCTTCCTTCTCTTTTAAAATTTGTACTTTGTAGGGGGTACTAAATTTTGATACCTGACTGGGAATCCATTTTTTCCACTGTCTACTGTTGGATGTTTGCACCAAATACTGCACATTACATTCATATTTTTCAGAATCTGGAACATCACTGCATGCAGTAATTTAGAAAAGCAGAACTGAACAATAAATGGGTGCACTGACACCATACTTCAAAATTCAAGTTAAGGTTTTCAGCACTTGGTCTACATACCTTATCAATAACATCACGATCAATTGACAGTGCCTGAAGCCAAGCAACCAACTCCATATCGATGTTGCGAGAGGACACGTGGATCATGGGGGGTTCATGAGGATTGTGGGCAAGTGATGGGGAGGCAGCATCCTCAGGAATACTCTGGTGGAGGGAGAGGGTTATGGGTAAGGAGAGTAATACACAAACTTCAAACTAAAGAAATTAGTACATGACACAGATAAGGTAAAATAGAAAAAAGGCACAGATTCACTGAGGCCTTAATATGAAAAAAAGAATAATGAAATTAATTCATAAATTACAAAAATAAAATGCTCTTTGCCAAACAATTAGAGCAATGCGGATAATACTCTTTCAATACCCTCACTCTCTCTCTCTCTCACCTCTCCAGTCACTGTCTCAGCACTTGATTGCGACCCCATGGTACCAGCAGGCGATTCTAACTCTTCTCCTCGGACTTCAACACAGCGTCTCTTACTACAAGTATTCTCTGCACTGCCGATATTCTCTGTGCTTTCAGCCACATTGTCACCCTCCGCTTTGCTCTCCTCTGGCTTAAGAACAGGTGGTAGGGGCACACCCAACTGCTCAGCCAGGAGGCGGCTCTGTTCACGCCGGTCAGACAGGTACATCTTCAGCAGGTCCCCATACCGTTTCTCTGCCAGAGAGAGCTCTTCTAGCAACCTGAGGAGAAGATAGCGAATTGATCAGTGAAGCACCAAACCAGTTTGAGATTATAACAAAAATTTGAAATAAATCAATCTACAAGCAAAGATAAAGAAACTGGAGGTAATAAAGAAAAGGAAGAGAAAGAAAGGAAAACAATATAGTCACACTCACTCTCTCACTCCCTCTCCCCCCGTGTTTCTCCTTTACAAACAAAATCACACTTTCACTAGGCAAATCCACAGCTCTTCACAAACCTGAGATTCTCCGCCCTGGCTGCTTGGAACTTCTCCTGCAGCTGGTGGCACTGCTTTGAGTGGTGGAAGTCATGGAGTAACTTGGCCGACTTAGTAGAGTTGATGGTGGACACACCTGAAGTGCTGCCTTCCTCAACTGCATCATGTGGTCTCCCAGGGCTCCCCCCCAGCACGCCAATGTTCTCATCTGGGGAACCTAGTAGGCTCTCATGGTCTGAAATAATTTGTAAAAGCAATAACCTGGATGAATGTTTGTTAAGATACCATTGATTTTATAAAAAAGAAGAAGAAAAAATTGGGTTACTTTCTAAAAATAAAGTTATAATATTTTTTGATGGGAATACTTTATGTACTTGCAGTTTCAAAAGTTACAATGCTATATTTTCTTTTGGTAAATATACTATAGTAACTAACTTTAGAATCACTGGTCTGTCTAGGAAGAGTTTATTTTCTAATAACATTCTTACACATCAGGTTCACTGGCAATATCAAAAACAGGATAGTCTTTCCATAAATCAAAGTATATCTGTATCTAGTGCAATCCTTTGAAACAAGAGAACAGGATCGTTCTGTGGGACATTGAAAAGAAAATTGTAATTTCCTCACCTGGAGAGAGAACAGTGATGGCACAGTGTACAGAGCTCCTCACCAGGTTGTCAAGGGCAAACATCCAGTGAGGTTTTATGCTGTGACTCTTTAAAACATCATTCACCTGAAGGAAGTGGAGAGAAAATACTTTTATTTTCCTTGAAATCTGAGGGTGGCTGAGTGAAGAAAGCAATAAACAAAGCAATATCACTGAATGATTACTGAATATTACAAAAGAAAATCAAACAAGTAAACAATAAAATAAACAAGAAATAAAAATATACAACGCTCACAGCATCTTGGAAAGTGTAAAGCGCCAAATGTATCTGATTCACAGTCTCCTCAAATTCAGTCTCATTCTTGAGGGATGCAAAGGCTTGCTCTATGGCTAATTTCTTCTGCTCCGGGATGTATTCACGCAGACCAACCATTATAACCACTAACTGGTCCTGTTGAGAGAAAGCAAAGCATATTGTGAATCTTATAAAGGCAAAAGAGCCCCAGAACAAAATTACGCATCTAAATAAAAATACAAAATATTACTGTTGATGACCCTAAAGTCAAATAAGGGTTAGACCTACCTGAGTGAGTAATAACTTGGCACTGCCCAGTTCCTGCTGCAGACGCTGGAACCAAATTTGAACAATCTTTTGTTGATCATGAACCAACACTTTGGTGAGAGTTGTCCGTCGCTGAGAATCTTTTTTCAAAAGGTAGAATCCATCCTGCTCCTGGGGATAATAAGATATACTTTACCACAAACCTTCTCTCTCCTTTTCACATGTATATACATCAATTTTTAAAAAACTATGTTCTACTTTCAGAAGACAAAAATTCAAAAGGATACATCTACTACCTTTGACTTCCAGGCAAACAGTCCCTACAAATAACTTTCTATTATTCAGTGATAATGATAATGAACACCTTTATTTAGTCTTAGAAATTGTACTAAACTTCCATATGCGTTTTAGTATCACATCAAGACCAAGGGTGGTATTCACAAAAAGTCACAGAGTCTGGGATTTGTCTTTGACAGAATAAAATAATAGCAGAACAGAGAACAACATCAGAAGCATCCTCATCCACTCACCCCATCTGTCCTTGGTGACTCCACATCAGGCGAGAGAAGACCACTGCTTGAGGAACGTCGGGTCATGAGAGCATCATCGAGATCAGAACCAGTCATAACTGAGCTGTTTATGAAAATGGTAATGCTTTCACAAACAACTTTTTAGTACTTGATTTTCAACAGAAGAAGGCTATGTGAAGTCAGTTACAAATTGGTTGAGTCTAGGAATTGGAATATGAGATCATAAGAAACTTTAACAAAAATAACACAGTATTTACTTGACTATAAACATGGGATTTTAAAGCCTCTGTTCTTATATATAAAATCAATATAATATCAATCTGAAGATCATGGAAGAGGAGTCATTAGAATACAAACTTGACAGACTGTGAATTCCTCTATTCAGGTAACCTAAATAAAATATTGTGTTACAGCTACTTTTTCATATCGGGAGAAATTATTAGTATTCTAAACTGATGAAACTTACAAAACACTGAAATGCACTTCCACTACAAGTATCATTAATACCTTTTATGTCTGACATTTTGAGACCCATAAACACAAGGGGCTTATATCCAAGAAATACTGTTCAATGATGCTATCAAAACATAACTAAAATACATTGTGGAAATTGTTAACCAAAGACAGTAAAAAAACACTTCAAATCTATCAGTGCTTTTTACTATAACAACATGCAAGTCCTATTATTATTATCAATTAATTACTTTATGCTATTACACCTGAAACCTCACACTGAACTCTATTTTTAGCTTTAATCTAGGCATCTAATTCTATTGCAAAAAAAATTTACATATGCATCATATAACACTACAAAAATAAGACCACACCAATAACTATGAATCACATATATATTATAAAAAACACTTATGCAATGCTCATGAAGCTTTGAGAATCACCTTTATTACATTTCAAAAACAGTGAAGCCACAATATTTAATAAATGAATGAATAAATAAATAAATCACATCTTTACACTGAAATTATCAATCAAGCACAAATCAAAAGTCAATCTAGAATGCATTATATCTCATTAAATCAAAAAAAGCATATGGACAATACAAGTGCACACACAAAGATTTTACTTTTGGGGAAAAAAAAAATCCTGTACTCTAGTATATCAGCAAAAAACATATCAAGTTTTAATGATAAAAATAAGTGCAGAAAAGTGAGCCTGTAGGTTGTTTACCTGGTGTATGAGAGAGATGAGAGGTAGGAGGAGGGGGAGGCTGGGGAGACACTGGGGCTGCCAGCTGTGTTGCAACGGGAACCATACCCATACCCGAACTCTAGGCTACAACACAGAGAGGCAGCTATCACACACATGCCAAGGGTACAGTGTGGTGGTTGAGAAGGCTAAAGGTAGGAGATAATCTTTTTTTTCTTCATTTTTGAGGGCAGAAGGGCAGAGCAAAAGCAGCAAAATTGAGAGTGAGGGGAGATTTTGAGAGATGAAATATGCCTGGTGAGAGATGATGGGGAGGGGGTTAAAGTCAGTTTTATTTATTCACTTCATGTTAATTATAAAATGAATCATTAAAGCTTTAAATTAGCTGGTGAAAGCCGTAAATGTATTTAAAAATTGCTTAGCTCCTTAAATGTGCCTTGTGAAAGAACAAGGAAAAATTAACAGCAGCACGTAAAAAAAGTATTTGTAGTTATTTAATTGAAAAGAAGAGTTCTGTCAAAAAGTGAATAGAGTGCAACTGATAAGGAAAGGTGATTATTGTAAGGCATGGCAACAAACAGAAAAAATTAGAACCTATTCTATTTGATGGAACCTTCATATGACACAGGAAATTATTGCATATTTCTTTGCAATTGCCCTAATAATGACAATAATAATGACAGCAAAAATAGGGAGGGTTACTCCCACAGTGGAGATAATCAAACAATATTTTATTCCAATACCCAATCTCTGCCTCATCTTGAAGAAAGAGTAAACAAAATAGTTCAAATATTTTTTGTAACAGTTATATTCCTTTTCAACCCAAGAATCCTCACTCTACAAGGACATCTTTTCTTTTCCACATTGTACCACCAAACAAAGAAAACCCCTAGCAGCGTATAAATGCCCACCTCACAAATATTGGGATCATAAATGCTAGGATGGATATCAGAATGCATGGTGCTAAGAATCTAGAGCCAAAGCAGTGTTATATATATATGAGAAAGAAAGGAAGGTCAGGAGGGCAGGAAAAGGGAGAGAGAGAAAGAGAGAGAAAGAGAGAAAGAAAAGAATAAAGAAAGAAAGAAAGAAAGAAAGAAAGAAAGAAAGAGAGAGAGAGAGAGAGAGAGAGAGAGAGAGAGAGAGAGAGAGAGAGAGAGAGAGAGAGAGAGAGAGAGAGAGAGAGAGAGAGAGAGAGAGAGAGAGAGAGAGAGAGAGAGAGAGAGAGAGAGAGAGAGAGAGAGAGGAGAAAGAAAGAAAAGAAAGAAGAAGAAAGAAAGAAAGAAGAAGAAAGAAAGAGAGAGAGAGAGAGAGAGAGAGAGAGAGAGAGAGAGAGAGAGAGAGAGAGAGAGAGAGAGAGAGAGAGAGAGAGAGAGAGAGAGAGAGAGAGAGACAAACAGAGAGAGAGAGAGACAAACAGAGAGACAGAGACAGACAGACAGAGACAGAGAGACAGAGAGACAGACAGAGAGAGAACACCATAAATGCATCATCACTGCTTTACTACACTATTTCATCACATCTAAGCAACAAATCTGGTCTTTAAATCAGTACAACTTCTGTTCCTCTACCACAGCATGTCCCTCCTTTCTTTAAATTCAATCTATACTACATATTCTATGCCTACTTCCCTTTTCCTCCACTTTGTGGTGATCTACATATTCATTTATACACTGTTTGGAATGTGTAATAATAAAAAAAATAGTGGAAGAACTAGAAAAGAGTGTACTTCTTAAATAAAAATTGACAAGAGAATTGTGAAAGAAGAGAGAATTTTAAAAATATATAAAATAAAATAATATCATGCATATTCACATTACAACAAGCTAGCAAAGCTTTCCTTTTAGCAGCCACTATAATAGGCAAGGAATCTCATGATATATAATCACTCATAATCTTGGACAAAAGGCTATTTCTGCTATTCATCTCCTTACAATCATGATGATAAGGAGAACCAATTCATGCAGTCATAATCATAGGGTCACATCTGTGTCACTGTCCTCAAGTTTAAGAACACTGCCTTATATCTTTATATTTGAGACTCAAAGAGACAGACAAGAAAAAAAATTACAATGGAGCAACATAACTATCCTCATATCACTGTTCAGGTATCTAGTGACTGAATTTATCATGCATATTATATATATTTGAAGGCAGGCAGAATTCAATCCTAAAATCAAAAGACATCATCAAATTATTCTTCCATCAATTTAAGTTAGAAATAAAGTGTGGAAAAAAGAAAATAATTAATGACAGCTAATTCCATTTATATGAAATTTACCCTGAAGAAGAAAATAAAAAAGAAGCAATAATTCTTAAAAAAGAAAGGAAGGGTATGGTTAAGACCCAAATGTATATCTTTTCTTGGAAAATACTTGCCCATCGTCGGGAGAGCTGGCTAAACGGCACTTATCGCCATGCTGACGGATGCTGCGGTCAGCCGGGACAGACACACTGCGAGAGAATTCCTGCTGGTTTGTCAGGCGCATGCCCTTCTTCTTCCTTCCCAATCTGAAATCATGATCATAATTTCTTTTTGTGTTCGAAAATTAGTAAAAATTCAAATTCATCAAAAAACCTCCACAAATTTGGTTACCAGCCCTACTTTTACATTCCCCAACCTTAAATTCTTATTGTATTTCTGACTCTCAGATATCTGGCGAATATAAATGCCATCACATCATATTTGCGGGAAAGATCACTGAAGATAGAAATATATGAAAAGCCTCTCATTTTGTCTTTTCCTTTTTCTGTCATTCTAACTTGGATTTTTTTTTTTTTTTTTTTTTTTTTTTCTGGTAATGAAATTGTGCCTAATGTCAACTAAAGAGCAATAACAAGCAAACCAGGAAAGGAAATTTCACTTATATAAAGATCCCTCAGAAATAAATCCTCATTGCCGCATTTACATCGAAATCAGACATTAGGTTCATGAACAGCTCATGCAGCATATTCAAAGTATATTGCATTTATATTATCAAGAAGTAGAGTGACATTTTAAATGGCTTTGGTTGTGTTAAAGGTGTCTTTATGTTAACGTATTGTAATGTTGGGTAAAATGGAGTTAGGAAAGGTGCTGAAGTTATCAAAAATAGGATGTGAATCTCATAAAGCCATTCTAAGGTGTGAGATATTCAGGATTCTTTTTAAAACTGAGATTTATGGAAGTAATAAAATACAGCATATCTGCAGTAGCATCATGCAGGACAACCATATTTTTAAGAGCTGAAGTTAATACATCAAACTGTAAATTTCACTGCATTCCATATCACCAGCAGTACAACTTCAAAAGCTTGTAAAAATACACTTTAATGTTAGACATTTTCCTGGATTTTAATTTGATCATACTTGTTATTTCTTTTTCTTTTATATTTTGAAGAATATATCCAAAATGACATGCAATTTGAAGGAAATGTGCATGATTTCCTGCATTTGGTTTACTTCTTCAAGCATAAAATATATGTATATGCATGCTAAGATGTATACTGGAGATATTCACATATTAACATGTCCAATGCCATGCTCTCTTATATGGTTTATTCCTTATAAAAATCAGGTGAGAAAAAATGGCTCAGGATGTGAATTAATGTGTGTATGTGTGTGTGTGTGTGTGTGTGTGTGTGTGTGTGTGTGTGTGTGTGTGTGTGTGTGTGTGTGTGTGTGTGTGTGTGTGTGTGTGTGTGTGTGTGTGTGTGTGTGTGTGTGTGTGGTATGTATGTGTGTGTGGTATGTATGTGTATGTGTGGGTATGTGTGTGTGTGGGTATGTCTGTGTGTGGGTATGTATGTGTGTGGGTATGTCTGTGTGTGGGTATGTGTCCTCCTGTGTGTGGGTATGTCTGGTGTGTGTCTGTGTGTGGGTATGTCCTGTGTGTGTGTGGTATGTCTGTGGTGGGTATGTCTGTGTGTGGGTGTATGTCTGTGTGGTATGTCTGTGTGTGGGTATGTCTGTGTGTGTCTGTGGTGTGGTATGTCTGTGTGTGGGTATGTCTGTGTGTGGTATGTCTGTGTGTGTGTGTCTGTGTGTGTGTGTGTGTGTGTGTGTGTGTGTGTGTGTGTGTATGTATGTATGTATGTGTGTGTGTGTGTGTGTGTGTGTGTGTGTGTGTGTGTGTGTGTGTGTGTGTGTGTGTGCTGTGTGTGTGTGTGTGTGTGTGTGTGTGTGTGTGTGTGTGTGTGTGTGTTGTGTTTGTGTGTGTGTTGTGTTGTGTGTGTTGTGTTGTGTGTGTTGTGTATGTGTTTGTGTTGTGTGTGTTGTGTGTGTGTGTGTGTGTGTGTGTGTGTTTGTGTGTGTGTGTGTGTGTGTCGGTGTGTGTCTGTGTCTGTGTAGGTCTGTGTCTGTGTAGGTCTGTGTCTGTGTAGGTCTGTGTGGTCTGTGTAGGTCTGTAGGTCTGTGTCTGTGAATGTTTGTGTATGTTCATGTCCGTTTGCGTATATGTATGAGTGTGTAAGTATGGCTGTGTATGTTTGTATCTGAAAAAGTAATATTATCTTGATTTCTCATTAACCCATAATTTAATTGTAGGAAAAACTGGTAAGATTATCCCTCTAATTTTCATGCAAACTATATTCAGTATTCACCAAATGAATGCATTACAGAGAAAAACTAACCAAAATTTATAAGAATAATATATCAATTAATTTTGTGTTTCAGTTTCAACTATTTTAAAGCAGTTTTTTATCAACCAGTTTTGCCTGCCATAAAAATGCATATTCCTCAATCCTGACACAATGCCGAGTGCAGTGGATGAGTTTTAAAAATCTCATCTGAATACTGAGAGCTTTATGGAATAACAAAAAAACATTCCGCATGCCACTACGGAAGAGGCCTGCAGTCCTACGTGTCGTACTCAGTCAGGAACGGGTCTTCTAGCAGCTGGGCAGCAGTTGCCCTCTTATTGGGGTCAGGCTCAAAGCAGCGAAGGATGAAGCTGCGCGCCTTTTCACTCAGTTGTTCAGGGATGTCTGGGTGCATCTTGTATAAGCCAACCTATGTGGGGGGAAAAATGGGAAGGCGAGAGGGATAAAAAGGGGGTATGATTCAATCTTTTAGTGGCTAAATCCTGACTTTTTCCTTCTAGATGATACTACCATTTTAACTATGGCCTAATTCAGTTTAATAATAAAATATCATTAACATCTGAGTTTGCCAGATTAGATGGAATTTTACAATCTGTTATATTCTTACTCTTGGAATATGTAGGGATACCATCACACCAACAACTGATTTCTCTTAAAGATCTTCCTACATACTCCCTTCAATATTTGCTGGCTACTCAACATCCTTTCCTACAATCTTCCTTCATATTTCCTATTTATGTATATATCATGCATGTACATATTTCATGTACATCACTATTCAAAACTCTTGAACTGATAACTTACTTAACAACACAGAGACTTTGCTGGTACTATATTTTATATTCAGTCCTTACCTTAAACATGGCTGCCTCAGGAGAGCCAAGCTCTATGAAAGGAGGTTTCCCTGTTGCCATTTCCACAATTGTGCAGCCGAGTGACCAGATGTCAGCCTAAGATACAAGAACAAAATAATTACATAGTCATAGTCATACATAAATCCCCAATGAACCATCTTTTAATTCTATAAAAAAGGGAATAACACACATAATATACAGTAGTTACAAGGTATATGAGGGGGGGGGGAAGTGATAAAAAATTTACTCAGCAGGTAGGTATCACATATTTCTTAATACTAACTGGAGCTCCATATCCTCTGGCTCCCTTGTCAATGACTTCAGGAGCCATGTACTGTAAGGTGCCAGTGAAGGTCTCTGTGCTCAAGCACACTCCAGCTAGACGTTTTGAGGTACCAAAGTCTGAGATCTTGACAACTCCCGTGTAAGTATTGACTAGAACATTATCACCTGTAGAATAAAATGCTTGTTAGTGCAAGAAGTGAAATATCACATATAAAAGAAAATTAATTATTATTTTCTTAGATAATATAAATATAAGTACGACACAGAGTATATGACAACACAGGCCACTTTTCTCCATTGATATCCCATACAGAAACATAACTGACCTCCAAAAAATCCTACCTTTAATATCCCTATGAACTATTTTCTGATCATGCAGATACTTCAATCCTTCCAAGATCTGCTTTGTGTAGTAGGCAATAGTTGCCTCATTTTCCTTGAGGGGCCCCCACTTTGACCTAAGCAAAGCAGAGAGAGACCCTCCTGGAACCTGCTCCATGAAGATCTTGAAGAAACCATCCTCTGACACTGTCCCTAGGTACTGTACAATGTTACGGTGGCGGAGCTCCGAGTGGAGTTTGATTTCTTCATGCAGAGGCTGGACTTCCCTAAAGATATGAAAAAGACATTAACAAGCTATATATAAACAATAATAATAGTGATATAATATGTAAACATTTACAATAACCAATTAATAACTATCAAACATTAGATGACGTAATAATAACCATCATATCCATAGTGTGGGAGTAATTATAATTATAAAAAACACACAAAAATTAACTGCCTCAAGCTTGAAATGATTACATAGCACTATGCAGGTATTGTAGGCACAAAAATATCAATAACTAAAATTGTTTTAACAAGACAATAAAACTAGTGATTGTTTGAAAAGATATTTCTCTAGATATTTTTACTCACCCTATATTTTTCTCTGGGACTTCCTTCACAGCAATTCTGACTTGTGTGTTCAGATCTCTTGCTGCATACACTACACCATATGTACCTTTTCCTAGTATTAGGCGCTTTCCACTGTCTTCTAATTCATATTCATACTGTGGTAAAGGTAAAGATTTTAATAAATTTTTAAATCCTGTTCAGGCATTGAATAAAAATTAAGGACAATTCTACCTTATGTAACAAATCTAAATCAACATGAAACAATGTGAAAATCAAGCTTATCAAAGAGCAGTTCCATATCAACACTATATTAGCATAAGACTTAAAAAAATATATAAAATAAAAAATAAATACATAAAAATAAAAAATAAAAAAATATATATATAGATAATAAAAAGAGGATAAATACAAATAACAAATGAAATTTAACAAAAAAATCCAGAACACTTTCAATCTCTAAAAAATAGGTAAGAATACAACATCTAGGACCAGGCGAAGGCCTGGTCACAAGGGGCCGCCACACATACCTGAATGGGTCCAGAGGAGAATTCTGCTTCCAGGTCCATGACAGTCCCCTTCTGGTTGGCTGTCAGCTCCAACACCAATCGGAAGAAGATCTGTCTACACTGCTCTGATGGGAAGAACATCTGGAAGTCATCCGAGTTTTCTTGCACATATAGGAACACTGCACGCTCATCCCGTTTGTACAACCTGGAAGAATATAGAAATTGATAAAATTCCAATTTGCATTCACAGTGTCTCATATATGTGACACCCGGGACGAATGGGTTAAGCAATAATAATGATAACTGTGATCTGAGAAGGAGGATTAACAGTGTCACCAAACCCATTTGCATTTCCTTACGTTATTGACTTGATGCTGCTGGCAGTGAAGAGCCACTCATGAACACGTCTACATATTCCCTTCATTCTGTCAATACAGAGATTTGAGAGCTGGATGCTTTTCTCTTCAGCTCCAAGGTTGGCAGTCACATAGCTGGGTAAATAATAGCTTGGCTGGTACATCCCCGTTGGTTCCAATATCAGAATCTGTGAAAAGGATTGGGTGTAAGACTTCATTTAATTGTTTAAGCAGCAAGCATTTTTTTTTTCTTATGAATCTTTATGTTTATCATCTGAAATACCAAATGCTCTATACCTCAAAAACTACCAAACTGTTGTATGTAATTTTTTGTGGCATATTCATGAATATACTACAAAACAACTAAGGAATCCTTAAGCGCTAGAGACAAAACTTGCTCGTTCCTTACTGGAAAGCGGATGACATCCCCCAACTCTGTCTTGGTGCCCTCCACGAAGTAGTCAATCCAGAAATTGAAGATATTCTCTTCTGGAGTTGGCTCGTTGTCTTCTGATCGCTT
Organism: Penaeus vannamei; assembly: GCF_003789085.1. Classification (NCBI taxonomy): domain Eukaryota; kingdom Metazoa; phylum Arthropoda; class Malacostraca; order Decapoda; family Penaeidae; genus Penaeus; species Penaeus vannamei. The sequence continues at coordinate 1,681,449 of NW_020870219.1, read as the reverse complement.
CCTAAACCTATTGATGAGCATGATGTTGCCAATGGTGGACTTTAAGTACCTGAGGGGAGGACACAGCAT
>NW_020870219.1:1633880-1651380 GCF_003789085.1 Penaeus vannamei | reverse complement strand
AATTCTTGTTATTGATGATTGGGGTTATTATTAGTATGATAAAGACAATGTTAGTCATAATTTTCACAATTACTATTAACACATACATATGTACACTATATCTATCTAATGTGTGTGTGTGTGTGTGTGTGTGTGTGTGTGTGTGTTGTGTGTGTGTGTGTGTGTGTGTGTGTGTGTGTGGCATTTATATATATATACATCTATCTATCTATCTATATAATAATATATATATATATATATATATATTATATATATATGGATGTCTGTATATATGTATATATATCATGTATCTGTGTAATATATTATATATATATATATATATATATATATATATATATATATATATATATATATATATACCTTTGATAGTAATTCTAACAAACAAGTTCGCTACAGCACGTGACTGGGTGTCGGCGCGCGTCTGGCACGTGGCACAGCTGGTGCAAATGTGCCCAGAGGGTCACAGTGGACGGGGTATGATGCACGTCGGTTGGCACTCCAGGGTGATTGTGTTTTTGCGCTGTCACCATGCCAAGCGATGCGCGCGTTGTGATGACGATGGTGACAGCGGTGGTGAGGCGTAGGCCAGGACTTGTGTTTGTCTTAATGATGAGTTTGTTGGTGAAGATGATGATGATGATGATGATGATGATGATGATTATGATGATGATAGTGGTAGTTAGGCTTATCCTGATGAAGTTAGTAACGATGGGGATGGTGATGGTAAAGGCTTGGTAGAAAAAACAAAAACAAAAAAACAATGCACAAACTAGGCTTATAACGAAGAAGGTGGATGGGAAAGGAGCTAAAATGAACGATGTCATCTTTACCTATGGAAGATGGGTGGTAAATCCATACCTAGTCTCAAGGATAACAAAAGGCAATCTGCCTACTCGTGTATGCGGTTCAGGAAGGCCAGATTTAATAACATATTTGTCAATTCGTGCATTCTTTTCGCTGTTTTTTTTTTTTTTTTTTTTTTTTTTTTTTTTTTTTTTAAGGGGTGTTAATTGAATAGCAAACATCTTCAAAAGAAATTTCCACGGTTGGAAATATACAAAGGGATTAAGGCTTCACAACAACAAGTTATTTTTTTAATGCGTTTTTGTCTGCTCAAGGACTAGAAATATCGAACTCCATTTATGAGATCCAGCCGGTTATAAATCGCAAACATCTGTTAAGTATATAAAAACCGGAACAGCAAGTAATAAGCAGGTAAATGAATAGTGAAATAATAATAAGAAGAATAAAAGACATAAACAAACTGGAGCAGTTGTTAGTCTATAAAGATTTTTTAATACATGTTTTGATATAGAAAGGAACAGCAAGTAATAAGCAGGTAAATTAATAATAAAATAATAATGATAATACATAACAAACTGGAGTAGGTGTCAGTGTCTACAAAAAAATGCTGCTCTTTATTACTATAGGACATGCGAAAGATGTAAAAGATCTACAGACATTACGCCTTATGTGCTACTGTAGGGGATAGAAAAAAGATTTCGTCTGCTTGTGGTCCAAGTCTGTGGGCACATGATTTTGACAGTTGTAAGAGTTTCTCTCCGTCTCTCTGTCTGTCTCTCTGTCGATCCTCTCTCTCATATATATATATGTATATGTATGACACATATGTATATGTATACATGTGTATGTATATATATGTATATATATATATTTGTGTGTGTGTGTATAAGTCAGTACAGAAGTACGATAACAGATCGTAAGATATGTGATTCATAAGAATTCGTACGTCAGCCATAGTCATTAGCATGGTTGGGGCCAATGAACTGTACTGTGAATTAGTTTTGATTTCAGTTTATAGTCTAGCTTCTTTGGAATGAAAGTCGTGCATTAATGATAGCAAGAATAAGTGTTACGAGTGAATTTCAGGCAAGTAGGCCATACTGGGGTAGCAGTATGATAAGAGCAGTTTACTTTGAAAAAAATTGTCCACCCATGGTCCACGTCAAGGTTTTGCCTAGTCTTATACTGGCTTGATCTCTCCAATCGTCTTTTGTCCTAACCTGATTCATCACAGCCACACCTAATCTATAATGTCTTAGATTAAGCCTAACCTACCTCAACTCCGCCAAATCTACTTAGCCCAACCTAACAAGAACGCTTAATACACAATATTCATATTGTGTCTTTTTGATGCCTAATGTATCCTAACCGAACTTAATTTGCGATATCCTAGCTTATCCAAGTCCTATATAACCTAACCCACCAAGATCGAAACTCCTTAAACCCAACCTTAAATCCTTATATTTAATCATACTTTGCGATAGAAAACGGACCTTGATCGCACGTTCCTCCGCATTCCAGTACCTGAGCGGCTTTGGCTCCGAGTTCGCCACCGAGGCCCTCCCAGGAGCTCTCCCCGAAGGACAGAACAACCCGCAAGTATGCCCCTACGGCCTCTATGCTGAGCAGCTCTCCGGCACTGCGTTCACGGGTGGGTCATCTGAGGGAGTCTGGCTGTTCTTTCCAGTTTTGATATTGTCTGGATAATATAGCGTCTCCGTACTGCCTTGTTCCCTTGTTAGACGTGGTTTTATGTTCATATATATATATATATATATATATATTATATATATATATATATATTATATTTGTCAGTATCTATGGCATAGATCTGTCGCTCTGCCCAAGCATGTGACTCAATTAAACTGAAGTGTGTGAAATGCTCGACTGACTCTGCCCTCAGCGCCTCGCGAGACCAACAAGAGAGCTTGGTTCTACAGGATCAGGCCCTCCGTGTCCACAAGCCGTTCGCGCCCATCAAGCACAAGTACCTGGACTGCAGCTTCGACAAACGGCACCCGAATCCCAACCAGGTACGCTTTGCATTGTCTTCATACTAAGTTATTGTTTGGGAATTTTGGCATGATCTATTTATCTGTCTATCTTTAGACACACACACACACACACACACACACTCTCTCTCTCTCTCTCTCTCTCTCTCTCTCTCTCTCTCTCTCTCTCTCTCTCTCCTCTCTCTCTCTCTCTCTCTCTCTCTCCCTCCACACTATACACACTCTAAGCATAATACATGTATATGCACGAATGTATTTATGACCCCCCCCCCCATGCACAGCTGCGATGGAACCCGTTCGACATTCCCTCGGAGCCGACGGACTTCGTGGAGGGCCTGAGGACCGTGTGCGGCGCAGGGGACCCAACTGTCCGCCACGGCTGCATCATCCACATCTACGCCTGCAACAAGTCAATGGGAGATGCCGCCTTCCAGAACAGCGACGGGGATTTTCTTATTGGTAGGTTGGAGAACGGGCGTCTTCGAGGTTCTTGTTGGTGATTGCTGTTGTTGATAAATTGGTGTTGTCAGGTTCGATGATTTGTGTTTTCTTTTTATTGATTATCCGTCGATGATGTGAAATATTCTGATACATTTGTTTACACTTATAGAATGGGGAATATGTGGGGGAGTTGCTTTCCCACGTTGTAAACAGTTTTGCATATGCACAAGCAAGACCACAACGTCCCCAAAATTTACTTATATGGAAATAATCATGGTTATTATTAGTATTATTATCATTATCAAAAATTATTATTGAGGCAATATTATTATTATTATTAGCATTATTACTCTTGCTAATGTTATTATTCTCATTAGCATCATGATTATTGTTAATGTTATTCTCATTAGCATAATGATTGTTAATGTTATCATTCTCATTAGCATTGTTAATATTATTGTTGTTGCTGCTGGTATTGTTATCATCATCACCACCATCACACGTATCTTCATAATTATTACCATCACCATTATCTGCATTATTATCTATTACTACCCCCCCCCCCCTTCTCTCCAGTGCCACAGCAGGGAGTGCTAGACGTCACCACAGAGTACGGCCGCCTTCGAGTGGGACCCAATGAGATCTGCGTGGTTCAGTCGGGAATGAGGTTCAACGTGGCTGTTCAAGGTCCTACTCGAGGCTACATACTCGAGGTATACGACGGCCACTTCATCCTGCCGAACTTGGGTCCCATTGGTATGTTTTCTACCTAAAAAAAGGGTTGAAATCGGGAATTTTGTTGTTGGCGGGAATCAGGGTTTAATGCTTGTCGAAAACATTAGTGCTTAGGGTTTCTGAATTTCAAGAGAAAATATGAACCATATTTTCTCTTTTGATTTTCAGTGAATGTTGGTGATTGCAATTAGGGTATTTGTTTGTATTTCAGTTATGTGCTAATATAACTAGCTTTATAAAACGGAATACGGTGGTACAATGGCAGTTACTACTCTTAAGTAATTATATTGCAGATTAGTGTACTAATGTGTATACATGTAGTAAAGTTGCTTAATTTTTTCATAACATTTGATAGGACAAGGAACTAACACTATCGAGTTACAGCTTACATTAATTGTGATGGCCAGTCTATTTCTATTCTTTCGAAATACATTCGTTGGTGTCATTTGCTGATTATAATCCACGCCCGTTAACTGCGCCCGAACACAAGAACAAATTTGAAATTTGATGACGTCACAGTAGGTCGACGCTGCATCTATGGGGAAGACTAGATCAGTAGCAACTCGAGGTGTCTACCTATCTATCAACATACCTACTTACCTACTACCTGCCTACCTACCTATCTATCTACCTATCTACCAACCTACCTACCTATTCAATGAAAATATAGCCGTCAAAATAATTATTTTCTGTCCTTTTGGAAAATTGAAAAGACCAAAATGATCGACAATGTTCACAAAGCATCCGTAACTTTTGTGACGTCATCAAAATAAACCCCATGTGCTTTTTTTTCCCAAAAAAAGAATCAGACGCCATGACACCACCTTGAGTTGCTACTGCTCTAGCCTTCCCCCAGCATGTCAGACGTGGAATGGACGTTTACCGCATCATATCTCCTTGATCTTTGAGGCGAAGATCTAGAAGAATCTGAGGTGCGTCAGACCTCCACTCCGTCCAGTCTCAGTAAAGGAAAAAATTGGCAACTAGTAAATAATAGTGGTTAGAGTAATTTGTCATTTGGTTCGAATAATAAAAGAGAAGGGTAATCGGAGTCCTCCAGTGTCTGAGTTGCCAGTTTTTATTTATTTATTTTTTTTATCTTGAGATTGAACGCGTTTTCAGATCCAGAAAAGGACAAGGAGCCATTGATTCCTACCGTCCGTGCCACAGACAGAAAAAGGGAAGGGAAAGAGAAAATAAAAGAATGAGAGACACAGAAATAGAAAAAGTGAGGGAGAGAGTGACAGAGATAAGATAATGAATGTATGAGATAATCAAGAGAGAATGAATGATCGAGTAAAGGAGATAAATAAATAGGAAATAATAAAAAAGGAAGGAGGAATACAGATATGAATGACTGAATGAGAGATAACAAATCAAAGAAAGAGAACCACTGAATAAAATACATAAATTGTTTTTATTTATAGAGTGAAAGTGAACGTATCATCAAGGCATCAAGGTTTCCCGCGCTTTTCCCGATTTTCTGTTGTGTTGTGGCGGCGGCGGCAGTTGAAGGGCGGTCATCGTCAAAAATCAAATTCAATTCATTTATTGATTAACTGATTTATCCATTGATACCTTAGAGTAAGTCTTGAAAGGAACGAGCAAGGGAGAAAATTATGTCTAGGGTCTGGCCATCACCATTCAATAGAATTTTATGGCTGGTCTCTGTGTAATATATTCCAGTATTTCCGAAGCTAGTTGCTAATTCCAAGAAGAAAACAGTAAAGAAAAAAATATATATTTATATACATATGTTTGCTGTTTCGGATTAAGAAAATACGTAATTCAAACTACACAGAGGCCGGTGATTGCATGTTCACATTATGACTAATTTAAGAACAAATAACCATAAGAAAACTAAAAAAACGGGAATAATATACTCACTCCTACAGGAACTGGCAGCTTTAACCCTCTTTAAAGCATAATGTTTGATTCCGAGATCTCCAACATGGTTACACATCAGCATGGTAAGCTTCGCATAGCATGTTATTTATTTTTTTAAACTTTAAATTGCATTCTTCGTCGTTATAACAGGTGCTAAGTAAATGTTTGTTGATGATTGTTTTAATAATCTTATCAGCTTCTTTGTTGCTTCGTCATCTTAATGATATTCTGATGTTGCTGTTATCATTATTATTGTTCTTATTTTATTGTTATTATCGTTATTATTATTATTATTGTTGTTGTTGTTATCATTATTAAATTTCGTGTATTTTTGAATATCATTTAACTAAAGTATGTCATTGCCCAAGCTGTTCTAGAACTTACTAACAGCAGGAATAAAAAATCCAAAAAGGTTTCATTCATTATGACCTAAATCTTTTCCTTCCGATACTGCATTTTTAAATCAATTTAATTTCTGAATCAATAAAAGAATAGAGTTAAGGATTCGTTTTTTACAAGACACCGATTGACTCTCTAATTCTTAGACACTCATGGTCAAAGAATCCCACTAAGAATGACTTTGTGGTTAGGTTTCGAAACTGTCTTGGAGTCTAAGAAAGGTTATAGTGGGTTCTGATTAATTTTGTTATTTTGTTACTATCATTTTTACTTCTATTATAATAAATAGAATCATTATTACTGTTATTATAATAAATATTATTATTACTGTTATTATAGATAATATTATTATTACTGTTATTATAAATAGCATTATTATAACTTTTATCAAACATATTATTATTACTGTTATTAAAGATAACGTTATTAGTTATTATAGATAACATTATTATTACTATTATTTTCTTATTATAGTACTATAAATACTATCATCATTGTAAATATTATTACCATCATCAGTAAGATCAGTAGTAACAGTTTCGTTTCCATTGCCTACGATATAAGTAACATTATTATCATGATAATTAAGACCACCATCGGAATCGTCACCATCACCATCATTATCGTTATCATTATCATTATCATTATCATCGTGTCTCCTTCAGGTGCCAACGGCTTGGCTAATCCACGAGACTTCCTGACGCCCGTTGCCTGGTATGAGGACAGGGAGGTCGCTAACTACCGCATCATTACCAAGTACCAGGTAGTCTTGTCTTCTTGTAACACTACTTATATTTATTGGTCATAATACAGGTATTCTGGCTTCCTTGTTGGTGGTAAAGGCAGGTAGAATTTTTTGTTTGTGGATCCAGGTGTATCGTGTGTACAAGCGTATGAAGTATTTTGTGTTTATATGTAGTGTCAGAATATGTTTGCCAGTATACGTGTGTGTGTGTGTGTGTGTGTGTGTGTGTGTGTGTGTGTGTGTGTGTGTGTGTGTGTGTGTGTGTGTGTGGTGTGTGTGTGTGTGTGTGTGTGTGTGTGTGTGTGTGTGCGTGTGCGTGTGCGTGTGCGTGTGCGTGTGTTGTAGTAACTGTAGTATGAATTATAGATCCGTATAAACTGTAAAGATAGTACTTGTCAGACAGCTTGAACTAGCACTGCCAGGCACTCTCACTTCCCAAATAACGCTCACGTCACCCTCAACCTCCTGTCCCAAGGGCCACCTGTTCGAGGCACTCCAGGGGCATTCTCCCTTCGACGTGGTGGCTTGGCACGGCAACTACGTCCCCTACAAGTACAACCTCAAGAACTTCATGGTTATCAACGCAACGGCCTTTGATCACGCTGTGAGTCTGTCGAAAGGTTTTGTTCTTCGTAAGGTCGTAAAGATTGACAGTTGTATGATGGTTTTGATGTGTATGATGTAATTTTTGGAATTTATATGTATGTGTATATATTTATATATACGTATGTATATGTGTATATATATTTATATGTACTTATGTATATGTATATATACTATAATATATATATATATATATATATATATATATGTATAGATATGTATGTACATTGATTTGTTTTGTGTATAGGAATCTTTAAATGGTTAACTGTTTTATAGCTTTCTCATTAGCAACAAGAGAGCGTTCATAACAAACCCCCCCCCCTCTGAGAGCGTTCATAACAAGCCCCCCCCCCTGAGGGCGTTCATAACAAGCCCCCCCCCCTCTGAGAGCGTCCCAACCCCCCCTCTGAGAGCGTCCATAACAACCCCCCACCCCCTCCATGCAAGCGCAAGCCCCTAAGCCAGGCCTCCTCCCCAGGACCCGTCCATCTTCACGGTGCTGACCTGCCCCAGCACGAAGCCGGGCGTCGCCATCGCCGACTTCGTCATCTTCCCTCCGCGCTGGGCCGTTCAGGAGCACACGTTCCGCCCGCCCTACTACCACCGTCAGTATCTGGGTCACGTGCGAGGGTCTGCGGGGTTCTGTTGGTCTTTGGGGTTGGTCCTTGTCGTCTCACTGGTCCGTCACTCGCTTCCAAAAGGGAGAGAAGAGTCATTTATTATTATTATTATTATATTATTATTTATATATATTTTGCGTTTGCTAACCGTTTATTTTATGTTTATTTTGTATTTGGAGGGATATTCAAAATGTCTCATATACACAGAAGTTTTAGGAATAAAATGAATTCGAGAAGAGAAGTAAAGTCTACCATCTTATAACGGAAGAAACCTTTAGACAACCTGAAGCTCCAGCAAAGATTTTTTTTCTTCAGGGAACTGCATGAGCGAGTTCATGGGCCTGATCTTCGGCAACTACGAGGCCAAGGAGGAAGTTTAGGCCAGGGGGCGCCTCCTTGCACTCCATGATGGTGCCACACGGTCCCGACGTCCAGTGCTTCGAGGGAGCTTCCAAGGGCGAGCTCAAGCCTGTCAGGGTAGCGGACGGCACGCAGGTAAAGCTTGGGGATTTGCGTTGAGGGATTCGTAAGGAAGAAATCTCGTTATGTCGTGTAATGACGGTGATGAAGGTTGGGGTATGATGGCGATGTTAGCAGTGAATATGACGAGACCAATACAAGATTAACCAGTATTATCAATTTTTATCAATCATTAAAGTCAGTATTAGACACCATCCGCAATTTATCATACGGATACCGACTGCCCATTCGTTTCCGTACAGCGATATCTTAAGATCCCCATAACACGGACAGTACCTTGTCTTGTCTCTTTCCGCAGTCGTTCATGTTCGAGACGAGCCTGGGCCTGGCGCTGACGGAGTGGGGCGAGGACACCTGCCGCAAGGTGGACGCCGGCTACTTCGAGTGCTGGCAGGGCCTCAAGAAGAACTTTGACCCGAACTGGAAGCCTGAGAAGAAGGATTAAGGTCTGGGAACTCTGAGCGATTCCCGGACGAGATATGTCATGGAACGAAGGAGAAAATGCCATGGAACGAAGAGGAGGAGTCTGTCAGAATCGTTGAATGGGGAAATTGCAATAATATTCTTATTCGTTGTCTATTGTGTAGTTTTATGAAAGATTGATGTAAGATAATCAGATAAGAAAAACAAAAACAAAGGTACCTATTACATTCTTGGCGTATATTAAGGGGAAACTACAATAGTTATTCTGTGTTACATTAGTTAAAAATTCAGGACAGATATAGGCAGATTAATACAAACCACACCTACATTTGTGTACATTTTAACCAGTATATTTCCCGAGAGTTGTAAAAAAATGTAAAAACCAGAATCTCAATAGCTCAGAGTTGTGTTTCGAAATAATAGCAGTAGCATTCCTAGTAGCATTCCTAGCTTCAGCTTTCTGTGTCTTCCTGCCATCAAGTTCATATCTGTTCTTAGAAGCAGTTCAGTGTTAATTTGGAAGTGAACGGAGCAGGCAAGACACACTAACTGACCCCTGTATATGCTCAGTAGCTGTTAGTAAACAAAGTTTGGTCGGCTTTGGGCTCGATGGTAGAAAATTGTATATTGGACCAATATTCAGAACTGATAAATATTTTTGTAAGTCTGATTTTGGTGTATTCCTTAAAAGATTATCCTTTTGGTGCGTATTTCACTGAGTGAAATAAGGTAAAGTATATATTTTGAAGATTGGTCTTAAACACATGGCGTAAAAAGGAAAATAAGTGTCTATCTTTGTATAACTTTAACGCACAACATAGAAAGAAAAATATGCGTCTGCGTCTATCGATGTAGATAATGAATACATGACATTTAAAAAAAAGACGTCTATATGTGTAAATATTTAACAAATGCCATAAAAAGAAAAATAAATCTATAACTGTGAAAATATTTAACATATGACAAGGAAAGAGAAATTATTGTCTATCTGTGCAAATATTTACCAATCTATTTATCATAAACAGTTCATTTAAAGTAGCTTCTCTCTTTTCAGTATACAAACACACACAAACACACGCGTATATAGGGGATGTTGTTTCTATTAAACGTTAATGTGATTTCCAGTCTGTTGCACAAAGCTTGGTATATAAAATATTTGAAAAAAATCTTAGTACACAAGCATCATGGGCAAAATATCTGAATGCAATTATATGTATTAATGTTATTAGAGAGAGAGAGAGAGAGAGAGAGAGAGAGAGAGAGAGAGAGAGAGAGAGAGAGAGAGAGAGAGAGAGAGAGAGAAAGAGAGAGAGAGAGAGAGAGAGAGAGAGAGGGGGGGGGGGGATAAATAAAATAAAGAGGAGGCATTGAGAGATGGAGAAAGCAAAAGACTGTAAAGGAAACAGACAAATAAGGGAAGAGTCAGGCAGAAAGCAGATGAAGAGAGAGAAAAGGAAGAAAAAGAAAGAGATAGAAATAAATTAAAAAGAGAGATCGAGAAACAGACGAGAAGGTAGAGAGGTATAAAAAGAGAATAACATCATGAATATTAAGCAACATAAGAAGAATTGGCTTAAACACGAACTGTATTTATGTTAACAAATATAGAAAAGGTATGAAAGATAATGAATATCTTCACAGTACATATCCTGTATTGTGAACATATTCATTCTCATTCATACCTTTTCTAAATGGCTTAATCACACATTGGGTGCCCTTGTGAAGGTGACAAAAACAATAAACAGCTGATATACACTTCTATATTTCTACACCTCTTTAAAATTAAAAGAGGCTTCGGATTCATCTATTACCCCACATTTCTTTATTGCTGATAAATGAAAAGTAAAAAACAAACACACAGACAAGAGAGAGAGAGAGAGAGAGAGAGAGAGAGAGAGAGAGAGAGAGAGAGAGAGAGAAGAGAGAAGAGAGAGAGAGAGAGAGAGAGAGAGAGAGAGAGAGAGAGAGAGAGAGAGAGAGGAGAGAGGAGCATAACAAAAGAGGGAGAATAATTAAATAAAAAGAAAATATAAACAAAGATAGAGAAATAAAAATGAGAGATATATGGATAGGTAGGTAGGTAGGGATAGATAAATAGATATAGATAGATAGATAGATAGAGAGAGAGAGAGAGAGAGAGATAAAGATAGTGAGAGAAAGAAAGAACGAAAGAAAAGAAAATATCTCGTTCACTTACTTGCACATTCTACGATTTAATATTGCGACTCATTCTTTCCGTCCAAAAAGGAGTGAGTAAATATTCTCCATTATCGGTGATTAGCATTGAAATAGTACATGAAATACGTGAGAGAGTATATTTGCGCGCGATTTATGCCCCCTCTTTATGACAGTATTTCAAGTCAAAAGTGATAATTTATTCATGTTTTGTATAATAGAATATTCACTGGGTGGTAAGAATATCTTGTACATTTAGATATATCCTTATTCAGTTCATACCCCTCCATACCGTCAGGGTAGAGAAAGAAGGGCACAGCAAATCTAGATAAATTCTGATAGTAGAGAGCAGAGGGAGATGAAAAACAAAAAGTACAGACTGTTAAATAATACCTATTACACTGGTAATAGTAAACGTAAATAGTAAAATGGTAAAAGTAAATAAATAAACGCTACCGACATACAACCAAATCACTCGACAAGCTACATTCATAAAACATCTCTGCAGTGCCGGAAAACCAGTGCCTTTGATCAGTTAGCTTTAGTACATGTCCTATTGCACCGTGTCCTGTTATTCACCCTACTCCTAGTCTGTCCCTTGGGTACACACCTAAGAAGAACACTACCCAGGAGTACAATTTCACAAGGAATAGAGTCGGGAGAAATTCTTACAGTACCTGAAACGTAAGTGAATACGCGGTCATGAATCTGAGTGGGAGAATCCAACACCTAACGGAACAAGCCAATTACAGGCAGTTCGACTATGGACGTCTGTATCGGTCACAAATCCTAGCCACTCTCTATGGTGAGCACGAAGTCGCCTACGATAGCAAAACTTCTGACTTCAACTCTTAACTCTCTGCCTACAGCCTACCAGAGAGGAGACAGCCGTAAATTTTATCAACTGAAGGAATACTATAAACATCTTAAATACAACTATTAAAAAATCTGCTATACACTTTCATAAACCCAATTTCGTGGCCCTTACATTCGGAGTCACGCCTTGTTATACAAGAAAGAAAAACATTCCACATATACGCGGAGAATTGGCGGTTAACAGTAACGGCCGCTTCTTTGACACCATCGTTACTATACAACCCATTCACATTCCAAAACGGGCTACGGGCTTTCACATGCAGTATTTTTTACAGTACATTCCACTCATGTTGACTTTACACAATAGGAACCGTGCTCTTTAAAGAGAAAGTTCAGAAGTGACTAAATGAATGAATAAAGAATAAACATAATATAACACACATACTGCGTTCGATCCTGCGCGCTACCAGTGGACGGAAACCCCGGCCATTCCCTGCACACAGGGGGAGATTTAGAAGCGAAATAAATCAGACAGTATGTCACAGCAGAGAATATCCACTGTAACAAATGAAATTGAAACTAAATTTACTGATACAATTCGTCAGGGTGTTTCCAGACGTACGTAGAAAGAAGCACAGTTGCGGAAATCCTGAAGCGAGGCTATAGGGTGAGCAAGTTTCAGGCCTGTATATATATATATATAAATATATATATATATATATATATATATATATATATACAGTACATATGTATGTGTGTGTGTGTGTGTGTGTGTGTGTGTGTGTGTGTGTGTGTGTGTGTGTGTGTGTGTGTGTGTGTGTGTGTGTGTGTGTGTGTGTGTGCATATGTGCGAGGGGCATTTCACTACCCAAAATAGCGTACGAGGGATTTCCAAAAAAATTCAGAGGCGTTTAAAAAACATTAAATCATCGTAAATTTTTAAAAAATAGGCTGTTATCCGTTGTTACCTTACAGGATCCACATGAAATGCACTACTTTACCATAAAACAGACAAAAAAATTCTCGATAATCCTCGGGATGAATTATTTGAGTATTTTTTAGACCAACTCACTTCACAAATAACCACAAATACTTGAAATTTGAGCATTTTAAAAGGAAAAAAAATTTAAAAAAAAAAAAAAAAATGGGAATAGACAATAGGGGATTAAAGTAAACTGACTTGACCTTGCAACTACATTCATATAATCAAATCCTGTGCTGCTTTTTTATTGATAAAATGTATATGTAGTATCTATCTAATCTATCTATATCTATCTACTATCTCTATCTATCTATATATCTATGTGTGTGTGTGGTTGTGTGTGTGTGTGTGTGTTGTGTGTGTGTGTGTGTGTGTGTGTGTGTGTGTGTGTGTGTGTGTGTGTGTGTGTGTGTATGTGGGGGGTATATACATATAATATATATATATATATATATATATATTATATACATATATATACACATTGTTGATGATAATAATGATCATATTAATCATGAGAATTATGATGATAATGAGAATGATGAAGATAATATTACTAATAATGATAATAATGGTAACAATAATGGTACAAATAATAATAAAAGTATATATAATAATGATAATTAAAACATATGATAATGATAATGATAACAATGATAATAAAAATGATAATGACAATAAATAATAATAATGATAATAATAATATCAGTAATGATAGAATAACTATAGCTATAACAAGAACAATAACAATATTGACTATGGTAATAATAATTACAATGATAATGATAAAATGCTAATAATAACAGTAACAATAGCAATAATAATAAGAAATAACAATAGTAATGATAATGATAACAATGATAATGATACAATGCAAACAATGAAAATGATGATAATGCTGATAAATATCATAATTAATCATAGAAACATTCATATAAATGGTGGTGATCATGGATGTAAAAACACAATAGAATCACGATTTTTGTCTCTCTCAGACCACATAAACCATTAACCACGCAAAGATAACGTAAGATTGTATTCACAAGCCCTTAATAAGAGGTATTGTTACACCAGGTTTACGATAAACGGAGTATGAGTGTATTGACTGAACAGATCACTCATTGGCGGACACGTTGCTAAATTATTCGTGTCACTTGAGAGTAAAATTTAACGGTGACGTGTAGGTTTTGCTTTTACTGGTGAGTGCAGTGGCTGATGGTGAGTGTGGTGTCAGTAATGGTGAGTGAAGATGGTGAGATCAGTGAATTTGGTAGTGATGGTGTTGGTGATGATGCTGACTCTAATGGTTGCGGTATCTACAGTAGAGTTACCTTACCTTGTGTTTGGCGATACTGTAGAGGAAATTATGTTATAACACTGTTGATGATAATAATGATTATACATATATAGAGACACTGTTGATGATAATAATGATTATATTAATCATGAGAATTATGATGATAATGAGAATGATGAAGATAATATTACTAATAATGATAATAATGGTAACAATAATGATACAAATAATAATACAAGTAATAATAATAATAATTATTATTATAATATCAGTAATAGAATAACTATAGCTATAACAATAACAATAACAATATTGACTATGGTAATAATAATTACAGTTGATTAATTATGGGAAGAGTATATGGTAGAAAGAGCAGGCGAGAGATGGGTGAAGAAAGAGACAGACAGAAACGAGGAAAATGTCGAACCGCCTTGTTTGCAATTGGATAACCACATCTTCTGCGCTCGTTGTTTTCAGGGGGGGGCTGGGGGTCCTTTTTCTAGGGCACTTTCTTTCTCTTGATCTTGGAATGGCGATGAGACTGTGTATTGTATTATTGTTTGGTTCATTGCAATTAATTATTATCATTAAGATTCTTGTCACATTTCTTCCGTTTTTAAATCTGGAGAACATAATTCGGTCTATATCCCCTATAAATAAAATTCATATTGTGCCCTTTTTGTGGCCTGGACCCCTGCCCTCCAAAATTCCTAGTTGTGCCCCTGGTTGTCATATACTATTGTCCAGTGTATATTCTTCAGCAGATTTGTATATACTTCTATATCACTCTATCCATATGACACGTTTACCCTCAAACGCGTGTGGACAAAATTTTTAACAATACTTCAAACGCAAACGTGTTGTTATTCCTCAAGACCAGTGTTCCCAACAATATGAAAAGTTTGGTGTCGAATTATACAGAATTTTATCTCGTCTATAGTACCTACACATATCGATACACTGAAATCCCCGTGAAGTGTTTTCGTCCTATTACAAGTGACGCAAGTACACTATTCATGAATAGAAAAAAACTGAATTTGAAAAGATGGAGATATTTATATCTTCTTTGGGCGCCACGGAATAGGAAAGGTTGGGAACCACTGCCCAAGGCCGAGAACTTCCCTTGTTACGTATGTATATTATCACAACGTTGCAATAGCCAGTTGTAATACTTTAGTACTATTTATGCTATCATTATTTCCTCCTATTAATGTAGTCTTCGTCATAACAATTTTCTTTGGATTCTTGTTTTGAGAGATATAAACCTGATTGCGATTTTCAACAGCTCGTCTTGTAATTCTATCTCATCCTCTTCAATATCACTACAACACGATCCATTATCGCACTTATATACGCACTTATATATGCCTCACTCTGTTACGATTTCTTTTCCTGTTATGACTTTCCGAGCCGACCCTGCTTCGTTGTTGTTATAACATTTTTTTCCCATAAACTTGTCACCTCTGTCTCTGTCTCTGCCTCGTGCCAGACGGTGACCAACCGCTGTAAGAAGAACCATCAGGAAAACAAGTGGTGTTCCATACTGTCAGAGCCACATAAGTAACATAAGTATGAAGTTTTATTGGTGTTGTAGTAGGAATACATTGTATATTTAGTGGTATAGAGGTACCGTAAGCATATGCATTGGATCATAGCAGCAAATAGAACAAAAAGTGTTTTTTGATTCACAGAAAATATCAAACGAGACGGTTTGAGAGAAGGAAGGAGAAGAAGAGAGAGAGAGAGAGAGAGAGAGAGAGAGAGAGAGAGAGAGAGAGAGAGAGAGAGTGAGAGAGAGAGAGAGAGAGAGAGAGAGAGAGAGAGAGAGAGAGAGAGAGAGAGAGAGAGAGAGAGAGAGAGAGAGAGAGAGACAGACAGACAGACAGACAGACACTTATGATTATTTATATTTATCTGTCTATACATCTATCTGTTTCTCTGTTATATCTATCTATTCATCCATTTTAGTAGGTATATATGTGTGTATATATATATATATATATATATATATATATATATATATATATATATATATATATATATATATATATATATATATACACATATATATATACACACTTTTTTTTACATTTCCGGGAGATACAGCATGCGTTCTATGGACATCAATATCAAATTATTTTCCCTTTTAGAAACTCCTCCCAGATTAGATTTTCATTTATCGCTTGGCTTCACAAGAGACAACATGCCACCAAGCAACGTACCAGATACCAAGGTACCATCTCACACCACTCAGTACCTCGCTACTTTGGCCGGTAAGTTACCTGGATGTTCTACTTAATTATTGGTGGAAATAAGAATATTACTCTTCACTTATGAATATCTATAATTACGGTTATGATGTTATGGCAGACATACAGACGTCTATTTTGTTTTAGAGCATTCTTTCATTCTTCTCTTTATTTCTTCATTCTTTCCCTCCTTTTCTACTCTTCTCCTTTTTCCATTTTCTCTATTTCTCTACCCTTTTTCTTCCAAATCCTTCACCTTCTACCCAGCTCCCTTTTGCTCACCTTCCCTCTTCCTTCATCTCCACTCTCCCTTGCCTCGAACCTCTCCTCCCTCCCTTTATCTCCCTCTCCTTTCATCTTCCCCCTCCATCACCCGCCTCTCCCTTACCTCTAACCTCTCCTCCCACCCTTAATCTCTCTCTTCCTTCACCTTGCCCCTCCCTCCATCTCCCTCTCCCTTGCCTATATCCTCTCCTCCCTCTCCTGTCATCTACACCTCACGTTATCTCCCTTTGCCTTGCCTCTAACCTCTCCTCCCTCCCTTTATCTCCTTCTTCCTTTATCTTCTCCCTACCTTGACTCAAATCTTTCTTCCCTCCTTTTATCTCCCTCTCCCTTGCCTCTAACCTACCTTCATCTTCCCTCCCTTTATCCCCTCTCCCTTCATCTTTCCCCTCCCTTCATCTCCCTCTCCCTTGCTTCTAACCTCTTCTCCCTCCCCTTATCTCCCTCTCCCGTCATCTCCCTCCCTCTCCCTCACCCGCCTCTCCCTCCTTCAGTGTGCACGGGAGCCCTCAGCATGGGCGCGACCCTCGGCTACAGCTCGCCGGCAGGA
>NW_020870219.1:1628880-1631380 GCF_003789085.1 Penaeus vannamei | reverse complement strand
AAGGTTTTTCAGAGGTATTGTTGGCTTCGTCATCATTGCATTGATCTTTTTTACAGCGGCGAACTTTATACTATGATGATAATGATGATTGAAAACTATGGATTTCAGGATATATAGGATATCTGCATCAGGATTTATGTTAGACACGGGGAAATGCGTTATTAGATCCGGGTTAGAAACTTTCAATTTGAATTTGCTACTTTGTAGGATCAAAGAAAAAAAATCCCTCATGAACAAATAAACCAAAGCAGTTTGTCAAAATCATTATACTTATTATCATCGTTACTGTCATTTCCTGGTATTACAACCATCATCTTAATACAGTTACCAGTCATCATTATTACTATTACTATTGACATCATCTTCACCCTTAACGTCCCCCTCATTATCACCATCTATCCTTTCGTCTCTCCTTCGCACCCTTCCCACCAGGTAAAGACTACGACGCATCCGACGAACTCCAGGTCCTGAAGGAGTCCCTCGAGGAGTCACGCCAGAGGAAAGCGTCGGCGAAGGACCTCCTGAAGCCACACAACCTGAAGCCTTTCCTCATTGTCCTCGGCGTTTTCCTCCTCACTCAGTTCTCCGGGATCACCGCCATCCTGTCGTACATGTCTTCCATATTTCAGGTTTGTGTTGTGGTGTTCCATTACGGGTTGTGTTGAGAATAATCAATGCAGTCTATTTTGGTTATAATACTTTCTGGCATTCCTGGTTATATTATGTGACTGGAATTTATGATATTTGTCTTATTCCATTCACATCTTTTTGTCATTTTCTTAGGATCTTCTCTTTCCTGGTTTATCATTTTATCAGCATTAGCGAACCGCCGTAAGTGTGATACGATATACAAGGCGCATTTTTGACGGCAAGAAATTAAGTGATGATAATATTAGAAAAAAAACAGTAATAGTAATAACAACAGTATCGATAAGGGGGAGGGTAGTTATAATCGTAACTGTAACGAAAATGGAGCATTTGTTATAATGATACTGAAGATTATGATAATGTAACTGATAACATATATTACATTGTATCTGTAATGATAACAATGATAAAAAATAATTATAAGGGTGGACAATAGTAACAATAATAGCAATAATTCCTATTGTCCTCGAAGTATATTGCGCCTTGTATATTCCAACGGTGTAATGGACGTAATTTTAAAAATCGCTAAAGTTATTCCTGTTGGAAGGAACTGAATATCGGTTTAGCTAGTTATCCAAAACCTTGCACATCCAAAAGCAACCAATTTACTCCCAGCCCCAAAGCACAAACATACCTACTCAAGGCTTTTATCCCTTGTTTTGACCGATCGACTCCTGGGTTCTATTTTTTCATCACGACCTAGTTTGATTTTATTCGCTTCCTTGGCGACCCAGAATGTCCATTCTATCGTACCTTTCTCTCAATCCGATATCAGTATGTATATATATGTGTGTGTGTGTGTGTGTACGTATATCTATTTATTTATATTATAAATATTTAATATTTACATATGTATGTATCACACACACACACACACACACACACACACACACACACACACACACACACACACACACACACACATATATATATATATATATATATATATATATATATATACATATATATATAGACAGACAGACACATACATACAGAAACACACGCGCGCGCCGCGCGCGCACACACACACATAATAATAATAATAATAATAATATAATAATAATAATAATAATAATAATAATAATAATAATAAAAAATCATGTTAATTATTATCACTGTTATCATTACTATTATAACTATCACTATTATCATAATCATCATTACCATTATGTGGCGACCCACTGAACATCAGCTGGCGACCCGTACTCTGAAGAACCCTGCCCTAACTCCCGCCCATCTACCGCCCATCGACACACCTTTTCCACATCGCCCTCCCAAACCTTCCACAGGAATCCGGAAGCAATCTCCCCGATGACCTAAGTTCCTCGATCATCGCTGCAGTGATGGTCGCCGTGACGCTCTTCTCTAGCGCTCTCGTGGACAAGGCGGGCAGAAAAGCGCTACTGGTCACGTCCGCAGCGACAATGGCGGTTGCTTTCAGTAGGTTGGGAATTGTTGTTTACGGATCAGCTGTTTCTGGATGGTGGTGTTTTCGGGTTGATGGAGGTGATGAGGGTTTTGATGAAGATGAGGAATGGATGATGAAGATGATGAGGGTTTTGATGAATATGAGGAATGTTGGATGAAGATGATTTGGGTTTTATTAAAAGTGATGAAGGTTTGATGATGACAGATAGAAAATATGTTGAAAGCGGTCATAAAAAGATGTTTACAACAGGAATAATGCTGAAGCTTTGATAACGATGAGTTAATTAAAATAGTATGAAAACTTTGATATCAAACACACAGCTAATAATAATAATGATGATGATGATAATAATATTGATAATAATAATAATATAATAATAAATATAATAATATAATAATGATAATTAAATAATAATAATAAATA
>NW_020870219.1:1621380-1623880 GCF_003789085.1 Penaeus vannamei | reverse complement strand
GTGATGCCAGACATGTGGAAATGTCTTTTTATAAAGTACAAATCATAACAGTCCTTGATGAGCATAGAAATATCAAAATAACACACGAAATATACATACTTGGGTTTTAAAAGCAATGTTCCCACCAACAATCTCGGAAAGAGATAACTTATGCACAAGTCGAGGGTGGAGTTTATTTCACCTGCGGTTGGTAACAGTTTGAGCGCGCAATTCAAAACAACTGACAAGCTAGCGCCGCATCAAGATGGCAGAGAAGTAAATAAATCTGCCCAAACATCCTAACAAAGCGCTATATTTTCTCCTATATTCATATAAAGTGCCTCTAAGACAATGATACACACTTCCGATTGACAGCCCTTTCATTCTGACGCGTTATCAAAACAAATTAATATCCCTGAATTAAAATATAGGCCTACCCATTCCCATATATCCGATTTTATGAGGTTGAATATAACAAATCATCGAATATAATATCAACAGAAGAATGTTGCTAGAATTTCTCAGACTGTTTCACTTGAAATATTCTTCATTTCATAAAATAGCAGATATATTCTCGATTTAGAAAGACGAGAAGTTTAACAATAAGAGGAGAATTGTTCGTCTTATAATAATTTATTATTCATAAGTAAAACTTTTTATTCCCATAATCTCCATTATCTCCTTTCGTTTTCAGTTAATTTCAATTTCTTTGAATATGATTTTAAGAAAATTATAGAATCAGATACCGTGAAAAAAAAATATTTATCTGATAAGATATTAAGCGGAGTTCCTGGCCAACGCCCGCATTCGAAGGATCGTGACCAGTACGGTACGCGACCGACGCCGTTGCCATGGTGACGGTACACCGCTTGACTTAGCAAGCGCAAGTCAAGCCATCTACGGAGGTCGCTTGAGAAAGCAAGCGAAATGCTTGAGTTAGCAAGAAAAACGCTTGAGATTTCAGGCAAGAACTTTCCCTGCTTAAAACGCTTTTAGTTTTGGATTATAAATGCCTGTGAGATATAGAGTGATAATTCTGGTGCTATTTTCTATATCACCACAATCGTTGTGATTAGTATTAATCGTACTGTTATTTCTATTGTCATTGCTAGTACTAATTTCATTTTATCGTTGTCATTGTCCTAATAATGGACATCATTACCATCTCTAAAATGAAATCCAATAAACATCTCCATTACAACCAATAAAACCCGTAAAGGAAATAAATCAATAAACAATAAAAAAGAAAAATACAAACATGGCGAGAAGGAGACAACCAGCTTGGCTTCACCGCTTGCAGGATCCGCCAAAACGGCTTGACCTTCGATCGAAGTTGCTTTCCCTGTTACCCTGTGATAGATAAATAGATAGAGAATTAAACGAAGAAATGTATGAATAAAATATTAGATGGATATGTAATTGAATAGATAACTGAATTGGATGAATAAATATAATGAACAAAATTAGAGATAAAGTAGAGTGAATAAATGGATTACAGACAGACAAATGTAATCGATACATAACCAGTAGAATTAATCAATTTATCAACCAGTGAATTAAAAAGAACATTAATAAGTGGGTAGATGAATGAAGAAATGCGAGGACAATTTACGAAATCATATTTATAATGATAAATAAATAGATATTTAATATATCGAAATAAAAACAAATAATTTGTGTAATAATCTTTTTAGCGAATACTTTAAAATGTGTGTATGTGTGTGTGTGTATGTGTGTGTATGTGTGTGTGTGTGTGTGTGTGTGTGTGTGTGTGTGTGTGTGTGTGTGTGTGTGTGTGTGTGTGTGTGTGTGTGTGTGTGTGTGTGTGTGTGTGTGTGTGTGTGTGTGTGTGTGTGTGTGTGTGTGTGTGTGTGCACGCGTGCGCGCGTGTATGCATGTGTATGCTCGTACGTGTAAATACACACTTCTATAAATGTAAGCTTATATAGAAAGCCAACATGTTTGTGTTCGTGTACAGACAGCTATAACGAAGCCCAAGCCGTAGCCAGCACTCACGCGTTGGCCTGGCTGTTGACGACCTTGATGTTGCCGCTCGGGAGCAGCGAGTACTCGGCAGTGATGCACTTGCCGCCCAGCTCGAAAATGGCGAAGTATTTCTCGATCTCGTACCACTTGCCTAGGTACTGGCGGGAGAAGGGGGGGGGGGATTTTAGGCATCGTGGGACTCGTTTTGATATTTGTGAGAGGGAATTCAGTATTGAAAATAATATCATTCATTAAGATATGTGAAATGGCCAGATGTGAAGAATGTTCTATGTGGACAAAAATGTATTATCTGTTCGTGAGATTTAATAAATTATTTTTTGTATGATTATTGATAGAAAGGTGTATATTATACATATCAAGGGAGAAAAAAGAATAATCACTGTTATCAAATGCAAAAACTAACGTGCAATGAATCATTCTAGGAATGCAAAAAAATCCGTTGTGAAGAGATCGTTACGAGGACATATTTTTCCTTGAATTCTCTGGGAAGAAAGTATCTTTTTTTATTTCATTT
>NW_020870219.1:1568880-1571380 GCF_003789085.1 Penaeus vannamei | reverse complement strand
TCTCTTGCTTTCTCTCTCTTTTGCTTTCTCTCTCTCTTGCTTTCTCTCTCTCTTTCTCTCTCTCCTCTCCTCTCTCTCTCTCTCTCTCTCTCTCTCTCTCTCTCTCTCTCTCTCTCTCTCTCTCCTCTCTCTCTTTCTCTCTTTCTCTCTCTCTTGCTTTCTCTATCTCTGCCTCTCTCTCTCTTGCTTTCTCTCTCTCTTTTCTCACTCTTACTCCTCTCTCTCTCTCTCTCTCTCTCTCTCTCTCTCTCTCTCTCTCTCTCTCTCTCTCTCTCTCTCTCTCTCTCTCTCTCTCTCTCTCTCTCTCTTGCTTTCTCTTCTCTTTTCTCTCTCTCTCTCTCTCTCTCTCTCTCTCTCTCTCTCTCTCTCTCTCTCTCTCTCTTGTTTTCTCTCTCTCTCTTGTTTCTCTCTCTCTTGTTTTCTCTCTCTCTCTCTCTCTCTGCTCTCTTCTCTCTTTTGCTCTCTCTCTCTCTTTTCTCTCTCTCTCTCTCTCTCTCTCTCTCTCTCTCTCTCTCTCTCTCTCTCTCTCTCTCTCTCTCTCTCTCTCTCTCTCTCTCTCTCTCTCTCTCTCTCTCTCTCTCTCTCTCTCTCTCTCTTCTCTATCTCTTCTCGCTCTCTCTCTTCTTCTCTCTCTCTCTCTCATCTCTCTCTCTCTCTCTCTCTCCTCTCTCTCTCTCTCTCTCTCTCCTCTCTCTCTCTCTCTCTCGCTCTCTCTCTCTCTCTCTCTCTCTCTCTCTCTCTCTCTCTCTCTCTCTTCTCTCTCTCTCTCTCTCTCTCTCTCTCTCTCTCTCTCTCTCTCTCTCTCGCTCTCTTCTCTCTCCTCCCTTCACTCTCTCTGTCTTTCTCCATCCCTATCTCTAATAATCTTAACATGTTGAAGTCGTACTAAGAAAGATGTGTGTGTGTGTGCGTACATTTTCCTCTGTCTACATGAGCATTTGCGACGGCATATAATGATTTGCTTGTTCTCTACGAATGAACAAAGTGAACACTGTCAGCATCAAAAAAATTGTTCAAAATCATAAACTCTTACAATCAATAAAAAAGGGAAAATCAAACCTAATTTCTGGCGACAGTTTGCATTTACACGTCATTCAGAATTATTCCATAAAAGAGAGACCAATTAAGTTGCTTGTATTAATGTCCGCTCCCCCCCCCCGCCCCCCACTCCCCCTTCCACCCCCCACCCCCCCCACCCCCAACAATTAGTAGTCCTCCAAACTTTTTTCTCGAAGTATTTTGTGACATTTTAGAAAATAAAAAGCGTGTGAGAGTAAATTGTCTGTAAAATACTGACGATGCATAATAATTTAGTTGAAGCGGCCATCATACACACAGCGTATAAAATTAAATATGTCATATTCTTTTCACGCCCATTTCATCATGTTCGTCGTATTTTTATTTTATTTTTTATTTAAATTTTGAGTCGTTCCAATGCTCATCATTCTCATTCTTATTGTAATTATTATTATGATTATCATTATCATCATTATCATCGTTATCACCACCGTTATTTTAATTATGATCGTTTGTGCTAATTATCATCCTTGTCCTAATGACCGTAATCCTCCCTCTTACCCTCTCCCTCGTCATCACTTTCACCCTCATCTTCATCTTCTTCCACACCCTTACCTCTTCCTCATCTTCATCTTTATCCATAATCCCCCTCTCCCTCATCATCATCACAATCATCACCTTCACCCTCATCATCACCCTCACCATCATCATCACCTTCACTTTCAAGACCATCAATCATCACCTTCACCACCACCATCACCTTCACCACCACCACCACCATCATCATCATCACCCTTACCACCACCACCATCATCACCTTCACTCTCACGATCATCACCTTCACCACCATTACCACCATCATCATCATCACCCTTACCACCACCACCATCTCACTTTCACCACCACCACCATCATCATCACCTTCACCACCACCATCATCACCTTCACCACCACCACCAACATCACCTTCACCACCACCACCATCATCATCACCTTCACTACCACCAACATCACCATCATCATCTTCACCCTCGCTATCCCTCTTCCCCTTCCTCTCCATCCTCCTCATCACAACAACGTTTTCCGAAGAAATGTCAAGAAAATATTATGAATGGTTTAATAACATACTTCCAAGAATTAAAAAAAAAACAAAAAAAACATCAAAGAGTCTATTTCAGAGCCAACCAGGTGACTATTTCATACGTTAAGGAGATCAGGATATAACGAAGAGGCTAATCTGTTAAATGCCTTGTTTTGGTTGTTTGAAGAGCCTCCAGTCTACACTCTCCTTTGATTGCCTCCAGGTGAAGGCTCCCTCTACAATCCCCCTTTGTGCCAGTCTCCTTTGGTTGCCTTGAGGTCATCTCTCGTATTTCATTCCTCTTACTAATCTACTCTCTCCTGATTACTCTTCCCTCCTTTTAGTAAAGTCTCTAGGATCTCCTGAAAGCCAGGGCGCAATAATAACTAATATTTTATGCTC
>NW_020870219.1:1561380-1563880 GCF_003789085.1 Penaeus vannamei | reverse complement strand
TAATGATAAATATGATAATAATGATGACAGCAATGATAACAATAATAATAATAATGCTAATGATTATCATCACTATTAAAGTTCTAATAATGGTAATGAAATCGTATAATCCAAAATCCCTGTAGATATAAGATATGTAATATATTGAGCCAAAGTATAAGGGCTTCCCATACTATACTATACTGCTCTATCCATATGATACTTGTGGTGAGCGATTAAATCTACGGACTTTTTTCTCCATATTTCATTTAAACATAAAGAGGACTTGTCTGACTTGATTAATTCTCAACGGCCTGAAAGCTGTAGCATAAAGCACTATGACAGGTTTATGCAAGATGTTTTCATCTATGGTTTATACAAAACAAGAACAAGACAGTGTGATATTGTGACCGCAAGAATCAGGCTGGGATATAGATTGTACTGGCAGGTCAGTACAGCCTGTAATGTTGAAGAAACGAAGTGTAAATTATGCAATGAAGAATATAAGCGAACACTTGTACATTATATCTCAGAGTGCCATGTAATACAGCCTTTCAGACCACCTAGCATGAGGTATGGAGAACTATGTAACTACTTCATATCATCTGATGTCTTGGAAGATATAATTATGTTATATCCTAAATTTGGAATGTAGTATCACATGACCACATATCAAATGTTACATTGCCTTTCCACGCCCAAGCCGTATGCCGGCTTGACAGATGAGTAGATAAATTATTGATCGTTCTTTTCCTTTAAATGATATATTTTAGACCGTAATAATTTTATGATATAGATTTATTCTGTAATACTATTATATAATGCTTTGACCATGTATCAAATGTACTACAGCTTGCCCACGCCTGTGCAGTTAGCCAGGGTGGTAAATAAAGGACTAAACTAAAAAACATAAAGAATATATATATTTTTTGGCAACATTGCTCAGAGGCCCCCCACGTCATCCTAATGCCTAATTCACATCGCTTAAAAACTTTAATAATACATCCCAATACACTTAACTAAATGGCGGAACCAAACAAATATTGACATAATCATCGTTACCCGAAATGAAAAAAAATCTTCCTTCCTATATAAACATCGCCAGCAGTTTCTTTCGAGTCCTCACTACTAAATGGTTATTGCTGAAAAGGAATGATCATCAGTATAAAGAATTTCATTGCCTTCCCCCAAACAAGATAAAAAAAATTATGAAATAAGAAGATTTGATGAATAGTCCTAGCATAGGCCTAACATAATAACTTGAGGTAATCCTTATATTTCCGCCCAAGTTCATTTTCCTCGCTAAACCTAAGGTATAGATAGATCCTGACGAGGACAGCGAGTTACTTCTACCCAATGAGGCGATATCATCAACACAAAATATGACCGAAATAAATTTAATCCTCAAGTAAAGGTAAATGGTCTGATCCTCAATCTGTTAGCAATACAAGACACGAGTAAGCCTTAAAAAGAAGAGGTTTCCGTGGCGATTTTCAAGGAAAATATCCGCCTAGCTAATATAGAACAGCATTAGACGGTATGCATGTGCACTATGCATTTAGCTCTGTAATTTGATATGCAAGGGACTTAGCCAATAACCCGGATCTTCTGACGTGATCTGAGCCATAACCTACGCACCGTGGCGAGGATCGAGAAAGAAAGAAAGAAGGAAAGAAGAAAAAGAGGAAAAGAAAAAGCACCGTGGTGAGGATCGAGAAGAAAGAAAGAAGGAAGAGAGAAGAAAAGAGAGGAAAAGAAAAGTGCAAACACCCATCCACAGGAGAACTAGAGTAACGCCAGAGCATAGATTCGCACGGGAAACCACCCAACAGAATGAAGGAACCACAGCATCGACTGAACAACTTCGAAGTTTCCCTCTCTCTCCTTTAAAGTCCACCCCCCCCCCTCGCACTCCCCCCTCCTCCCCCCCGCCCCCCCCCCTTCCAGTATGCCAATACCAGGTTATGTATGAATGACAAGAAGCGTATTCACACATGGAGAAACTTCCATCCTTGTTTCGAGGGACGGAGTAATGTCTCCCACCAGCAATGTATTGGGTTGTCTGCTCTTGATGTATTTACTTGTTGTTTTATTCATTTTTCATCTTGGCGTGAGTGGGGGAACGATTAATTTCCGTGATGGATGGATATTCACACACACACATATACACTCTCTATCACACGCACGCACAGCCGTCAGCAAGAATTAAGCGTCCATATACACATAACACACACGCACAACACTTAAAACGACACATCACAGATATTCTTGCATACACGAGTCATTTTACTTCCACACCATTTGTCACACACACACACACACACACACACACACACACACACACAACACACACACACACACACACACACACACACACACCACACACACACCGCACACGCACGCACACACCAACACACACCACAAACACACACACACACAACACACACACACACACACACACAACACACACACACACACACACACACCACACACACACACACACACACACACACACACACAC
>NW_020870219.1:1541380-1546380 GCF_003789085.1 Penaeus vannamei | reverse complement strand
CTTTGTCTCTCTCTCTCTCTCTTTCTCTCTCTCCTCTTCCTTCCTACTATAAACGCTTGGTGATAAGTTGGACATCCTTCCTCTCCCTCCTTTTCTCTCTTACTCTTATACCCTCCTCCCTTCCTCTATCCTATACCTTCGAAGTCCTCCTCCCTTCTCTTCTCCCTCTCTCCCTTCTCCCACCTTCCTCTCCTTCCCTACTCCTCCTCTTCTCCTCTTCTCCTCTTTCCTATCTTCCTCTTCCTCCTTCTTTCCTCCTTCCTTCCTCCTCTTCTTCTTTCCTATCTTCTCCTCCTCCCTCCTCTTCTCCTTCACCTCCTCCCTCTTCTCCTAACTCCTCCTCCTCCTATCTCCTCCTCCTCCTCCTCCTCCTCTTCCTCCCTCTTCACCTCCTCCTTCTCATCCCTTCCTCCTTCCCTCCTCTTCTTATCTTCATCCTCCTCCTCTTCTCCTATTTCACCTCCTCCTCCTCTTCCTATCTTCACCTCCTCCTCCTCTTCTCCTATCTTCCTCCTCCTCCTCTCTCCTATCTTCCCTCCTCCTCCTCTTCCTATCTTCACCTCCTCTCCTCTTCTTCTTCTTCCTCCTCTTCTCCTATCTTCACCTCCTCCTCCTCTCTCCTCCTCTTCCTCCTTTCTTCCTCCTCCTCCTACTCCTCCTCCTTTCTCCTATCTTCACCTCTCCTCTCTCTCCTCCTACCTTCCCTCTCTCCTCCTCCTCCTCTTCTCCCGCCTCCCCTTCTTCCCCTCGTACCCCTCCCTCCCATCTCCCCCTCCCCTCCCCTATCCCACTTACCTCACCATGAACAAACTCCATCAGTTTCTTTCCCCGATGCCATCAGCAGCCGTTGGAAAAAAAAAAGTTTAGTTTATTCCTTTTTTACCGTCCCGGATAACGGCTAAGGCGTGGCGGAGCTTTTGATGTATTTATGTTCATTTTGTGTATATTATTGCGTAACGGGGTAGGGGCATATTATTGTTCGAAATACATCGGTTGACATAAAAAAAAAAGTTCGTTGTACAGTCGCGGGCAAAACTCTTGTCGACCGTGTTTCGGATTTCGGTTCGAACACCCGCTTCATACCACACTGTTTCGTATAGGGTTGGGCAGATTCGAAGCTTCGATTCATGACGTGACTTTTATCTGCCATTGTACACTCCCCTCCGCATGTTCACCTCTCAATCGCACGTCGTCAAACTCGCGTTCGTCTAACATCTCTCGCGTTCGTCTAACATTGCGTTCGTCTAACACCTCCCGCGTTCGTTTTTTTTTTCTTTTGTGTTATTTGATTCGGTTATTTTAGTGTTTTTTATCTCTCTTTCTATATAAAATAGTCTAAACCTCTATAAAAGAAGAAAGGGGGACACGAGTTTCGAACCTTATATCCGAAACATATGTAAACCGTTCGTATCGCTTCATGTCTCGGATGTAAGAGTCGGAACATTCGGTTTACACACGAGGAATGGTGAGTAGTCACTTTGAAGTGAAGAGCGCTGTGCCTCCTGGTTTATTTGTTTGTCTGAAGATGACTTAGTTCCAGTATTTTGAAGTGTTAAGATGATACGTGACTTTGTATGCAGAAGTAAAAACAGAAGAAATTAGTTTGGATGACATGAATTTTGGACAAAACAGTGATTATTAATGAATAGAAAATAAAAAGAAACGAGAGATAAAGTATAAAGAATTAAATATGATTATATATTTGTTTAATCTTTTTGTCAATTAAAGTGTAATTTATGTGTTCTATCTTCGTTAGCATGTACAGTAAATAGTTATTTTTCCTTCTATTTTCTTTTTTTAAACTTTTTTCATCATTTTTTGTACATTATAGAAACTATAACTTTAACGAGCAAAAGAACTAGCGTAAAAGGAATGCAGAAGCCAGAGCAAACGCAGAAAAGGTAAAAACAAGAATAAGAAAAAAAAAAAAAACAACGGAAACAAAAGATGCAATAGACGAATTTCTGAGCCATTTCTTCGTTACAGTTTCTTTTTCTCTTCCGTGTGTGCGTCGGTGCGTGGTATTTCTGAAGCTGTCCATTCTCATTTGCACCATTTCTCTATGGCACAGTATATTCTGGTCTAGACGCCAGGTGGTCACGTCCCTGACCTTTTCAAGACAGCTCCCACATTCCTCTTGAGATACATCAACATCTTTGAAGACCTGACAAAGCCTCCATCGGGTCATTCTGGGCGGACAGCAGCCAGCGTCACGTTGACTCACGAAATAATCATGAACATGGAAAGAGATTTACAGGGAAAGTAACTAGGGGATTATGTGAATCGTTACCAGGTGTGATTCCATGTGTTGTTGAGACGGAACAGGTCAGTTCAGGACTCATTGTTTACTGGCTAACTAGATGGCTTCTGCCAGGAACCCTTTGGCCAGTGATTAAAAAGTGCTAAAGATTGTAACGACCATTATTGCTTAATACGCGGTTTTTATTGTGCGTGTTATCTCTGTAGCTTTCTGGAGAGGTTTAGCCAAGCACTTGCTCACTTTTATGATTTTCTTTTCGTCAGTTTCCGCCTCAGATGTAGACTTTACTCCTTTATATAGTTTGTATATGTATACATGTACACGCACGCATACATATACACATACACACACGCACACACACACACACACACACACACACATACACACACACACACACACACACACGCACACACACACGCACACACACACACACACACACACACACACACACACACACACACTTATATGTACACGCACACACTCACACACACACACAACACACACACACTGTGTGTGTGTGTGTGTGTGTGTGTGTGTGTATGTGTGTGTGTGTTGTGTGTGTGTGTGTGTGTGTGTGTATGTTGTGTGTGTGTGTGTGTGTGTTATATGTGTGTGTGTGTGTGTGTGTGTGTGTGTGTGTGTGTGTGTGTGTGTATAATATGTGTGATGTGTGTAAGTGTGTGAGTGTATGTGTACATATAAAGCATATATTCACCCTACATATATTGAATTATTGTGTCGCAACTCTCTCGCTGAAGCTGGGACGAGCCTTGCGTCAGCGCCGCTCTCGGACTCAGCTGATTTCGCCGATTAAACCGATCTGATACCTGTCTTACCTTTGCAATGCCCTTTGCTCGTTCATGCGTTTAGTCAGGAATTTCCTCTCTTCCTCCAATTTAGCTCTGTGTGTCTTTTCTTGACGCTTCGCCTCTGCAAGCGATGGATACAGGAGTGCAGAATGATATATAAGACATAATAAACAAAAATGATGGACGAAAAAAGCGGAGAGAGTTATCTGATGCTTCTGTAGAGATTAATCTTTATGGATTTATGCACATTTCACCACCCTCGGCGGCCTGGAATTCAAGCTCCGACGAAATAAAGTATATGTGAAATATAAGAACACGGGAAATGTTCAGATTTGTTTTAAACGGCAGGGAACCAACGTTATTTTTTGTATATAAATATATTCCAAGGGATATTAACATCAAATTACCAGAGTTTAGTGATAAAGTATATAAGGCAAACGCGTTATAATGAACACACTGGCGAGAGTAAACTGTCACTACATACGCGGGACAAACAGTTCCCAAGTCGCCGAGATCGTCGAAGACATGGCGGTCCTCAGAAGCGCCATCTTGAAATCACTCGCCCCAATTTGCTTAATTTACTCAAAGCGGAGACGGGGACTACTGGCATGTTCCCGAGAAGGCCGTGTTTATAACTATTACGTAGGTAGAAGTTCATAATAAACTAAAAGATTTCGCGGAAAAATGCTGCCAGCCATTGCTCCATCCGACGCGCCAGCTGCAGATGCTGCCTTCGAAGCAGCACTGGCATTCGGTGCAGTTGCAGGTAAGAGGGCAGGAGGAGCACCTGACGTAGCAACACCAGCCTCGGGTCCACATTCAAGGCGAAATGTCACGCAAAACTCGATAGAATGAAATGAGTAGAAATACACAAAGTATTGCAGGGAATGTTTATATAATGGATAACATGCAACAACGAACAGATTCATTTGTAACTTCAGTTTCATAAAAGTATGCTTACACTCTTCTACCCTGGTCAACGACAATTTCCACAACTTGTAGCATTAATCGAAAATAATAGCTAAGGAGTACTTGCCTAAAATGACTTCAGTTGTGGTACTTGGAACTTGTACCTGTAATGTTTTATATAAGTGATACTATTGTCCTGAGTTGATAAGTTACATATGTAAAGTGAGCACTTCAATGCAGCCCTCCAAGCATATACAATTAATACCTTATAGCTAACCCTCCTGCAGAACATTCAAATTGTTCTGTAGATACAATTTTCGATCGATCAACCAATCTGTAATAGTAATGAAGGCATCAAAAGTAAAACGTGGAAGATATAAAAGTTGATCCTCATTATTAATTCATGATTTGCTTTTCATGTTGGTATCTAATGTCAAATAACGTTTTCTGTTAATACATAGCACTAACAGCACTGACTATAATAAGACATATGCCTAGTTGTAAAATTGTGGATGCGAGAAATTGATCAGGATATTAAATGATACCGATCGTGATGATGGTCAGAATAAAGAAGAAAAAAAAGGAGAAAAGAGAAAAGAAAAGGAAAAAAAAAAAAAAACATTTGAACAAAACGAAGAAGTAGAAAGAAAGGAAATCCAGTGACGTAAGAAAGTGCCCAGAAAAAAAAAATAAATGAGAATAAGAAAAAGAAGAAAGACTAAAAAAAAAAGTAGAAGAAAAGATAACCCAGCGGTGTCGAAATGTGCACAGAAAGAACTTGGGCTGTTTCTATGCATCGAAAATAAATTGCGTTTTGGGGAACCTGGTCGGGAGGAGCTCGCCTGCCCGTGTGAACGTGTCGCGGAAAAGTTTGTGGGCGAGTTGATGGGCGGGGAAGGATTGCAGGATTATGTGTGCATGTATATATATATATATATATATATATATATATATATATATATATATAATATATATATATATATTATATATATATATATATATATATAATATATATATATATA
>NW_020870219.1:1528880-1536380 GCF_003789085.1 Penaeus vannamei | reverse complement strand
GGTATGACGATATATGACGTATTATGACGATACGACGTATGACGTATGACGTATATGACATATTATGACGATACGACGCTATGACGGTATGACCGTATACGATGTATGACGGTATGACAGTATGACGGTAATGACGATCGATATGACGGTATGACAGTATGACGATACGACGGTATGACGGTATGACAGTATGACGGTATGACGATACGACGATAACACGGTGTATCTATGATATAAGACACGATTATGACGACACGATACGTGATTATTTAACAGATACGTATGACGAGTATATACGATGACGGTATGACAGTATGACGGTATGACGATGATGACGTATGACGGTATGACAGTATGACGATGACGATGACGATATGAAGTATGACGATACGACGGTATATGATGACGACGATATGACTATGATGATGACGTATGACGGTATGACGGTATGACGATGATATGACGGTATGACGACGATACGACGTATGAGTATGTACACGATACGACGATACGACGCTATGACGGTATGACAGTATGACGCTATGACGATACGACGCTATGACGGTTTTGACTGTATGCAAGATGTTCATAATTAAATTTCTAAAGTTTAAAAACAAAAATTAACTTCCATCAATACAGCTGACATATATATATATATACGGTGCACAGTTCCAAACTTATTTTATCACTTTTATGTGAAGCAACAGCAAAGTTATATTTCTCTAGCATTTTACTCTACATATTCAATATTTGATACAGTCTTGCCAAAAAATGAGATATCGAATATAGTAAATTACTTGCTATGGGTTTAAACAATTATTAATATCTAACTTGTATAAGAAACATATATAACACAATAAGGCCACTTGTCAATCAAGCTGATCAAATCACAAATCAGGTATATATATAAAATTCAATTAAAGTATAAAATAAATAAATAACACAGCCTAGTTCTGGTAACATGACTAGGTTAGGCACGTGTATTTTATCACCAAAATTAACTGACAAGTCCTTTCCTACCTCTAAATAATAAGAATATATCACCTTATATCACAAAATATAGGCAGAATTACTGGACTAAATGATTAAAGACATATTCTGAACAACAAAATTCTAAACACTGGCATATCAAGAGCACATGGTTTGAAAAAGTTAGTTTGAGCTCGACTTTCTTTAAGTAAATCTAACATAAATAAACATTTGATTTAACCTGAACTATTCTCTATAAGAAAGTATATGTATTAATCTTTAATTACTCACATTCTTGGCGTTTCCTTAGGTTTCATAAACACACACTGGTCAAATAAAATATGATGCGAGCTGACTGCTTCCTTCCTCGCAAAACAAAGATGTCGTCCCACAACTTGTATGATGTACGATAACTTCCACAAATATACGGGACCATACAAAACGTACAACTTATTTAAATTATAATTCCATTTCAATACTTCTTACATATCATGTGTTACACACACACACACACACACACACACACACACACACACACACACACACACACACACACACACACACACACACACACACACACATATATATATATATAATATATATTATTATATTATATATATATATATAATATATATATATATATACAACACATACAACACACACACACACACACACACACAACACACCATATATATATATATATATATATATATATATATATATACACACACACACACACACACCACAACACACACACACACACACACACACACACACACACACATACACATATGTATGTATATTTATATAATATATATATATATATATATATATATATATATATATATATATATATATATATATATATATATATATATATATATATATATATATATACACCACACACACACACACACACACACACAAGTGGAGGAGAAGGGAAGGAAGGAAAGAGAAAAGGTAAAAACGCAAGAGAGAAATGCAACTCGAGCCCCTGTATCGTTTGCTCTCGATATTTTCCTTTGCTTTTCCTCCACTTGTTTCGCATAAACACCGCCGTTTTCCTTCGCAAACTGCACTGCATCGCTTTTAATATGAAGCGAGCATAAAATTTGCAACAAAGGAGATGGGGCAGAAATGCGCGAATTGTGTGCAATGCTTACTATGAAATATGCAATATGCGCGATAACCTTCAAGCGAATGAATGCAAATGGAAAAACCGATAAACAAAGTATTTAGTAATAAATAAGGCAAAAATGTTGTTTCGTCTCCCACGTTTCCCCAATTTTATTTTCCAATTTCTCTTTTTTTTCTTTTTCTTTGTGCTCTTGTTCCAGCTTTTATCATCATTTTCCTTTCGTCCCTCATTTTGAAAGGAAACGCTGATGAAATGAAATACGAGAGAAATGAGAAAAGATTAGATTTCGTGTGATACAAAAATCAGAGAGAAACGCAATTAATCAGAAGTGATGTTTCAGATGACACGGGAATCAAACAATCAATTAATCATAAAGCAAAAAAAAAAAAAAAAAAAAGAAAAAAAAGACAAAGAGAGAGAGAGAGAGAGAGAGAGAGAGAGAGAGAGAGAGAGAGAGAGAGAGAGAGAGAGAGAGAGAGAGAGAGAGAGAGAGAGAGAGAGAGAGAGAGAGAGAGAGAGAGAGAGAGAGAGAGAGAGAGAGAGAGAGAGAGAGAGAGAAGAGAGAGAGAGAGAGAGAGAGAGAGAGAGAGAGAGAGAGAGAGAGAGAGAGAGAGAGAGAGAGAGAGAGAGAGAGAGAGAGAGAGGAGAGAGAGAGAGAAGGAGAGAACAGAAACAGAAATAAAAGAAGAAAAAAACTGTTGATTAATTAGAACACATAAAAAAAATAATAATAACAAAAAAAAAAAAAAAAAAACATTTGACACAAAAGAAATCGGACATGAATAGAAAACGAAACTGATAATAAAAAAGGCATAGATTTCCACTCCTTCACCATGACTCATTTGCAATCGTTGCATGTCGGGGTGCAATGAAGATTCAGAGAGAATGAAATAAAATCGATGCTGCTTCCGTTGCTCGCGCGCTGGCTGAGATATCCAGGCAGATTATTATTATCAGCATTATCATCATATTTACTATATTATTATTATATCACATTATTATATTACCATTTTTTAATTGCCGTTATTACTAATATCATTACTATTATCAGTGTTATTATTATTATCATTGGTGATTTTTTTATTGATATATTATACTACTATTATCATTATCTTATTATCATTGGCGTTTTTTTATTGACATTATTACTAATATCATTACTTATCATGGCGTTTTTTATTGCCTTATTACAATATCATTAATATATCAATGCATTACTAATTGCATTAATAAATATCATTCATTATCATTGTTATTATTATTATCATTGGCGTTTTTTTTATTGACATTATTACTAATATCATTACTATTATCAATGCTATCATTATTATCATTGCCGCTGTTAGTAAGATTATGATTTCCATAGATAGGAGAGAAAAAAAATAAAAAGAGCTATGATAAAAGTGACGCCAATGAAGATGATGATGATGTTCATGATTATATGATAATGATAATTATGACTCTAAAATGATAATGATGATGATTATACTAGTGATGCTACCACTATTATTACTAATACAACTATTAATGATAATGAAATTAATGAAAAATAATATCATAATGATGATAATCATAATAGTAATAATAATAATATTGATGATAATGAAAATAAGAATGATAATGATACTGATAAATGATAATGATGAAGATAATGATAATAGAAATTATAATAATAACAACGATGATAGTAATGATAATAATGATGAGGATGACGATGATAATGATAAAAATGATAATGACAATGATAATGATAATAACAATAATAAAGATAGTCATAATTATGATAAAGATAATGATATTGATATTGAAACTAGTAATAATGACAAAAATAAGTAGTAGCAATGATAATAATGGTATCAAAATGATAATGACAATGATGATAATAATAACTGTAATAACTATTTTGATAATAGTACCTATAATAGTGACGATGTTGATAATGATATTAAAAGTAATAACTATAATTAATTCCTTTGATTATTTTCATTAACATAATCATAATTTATCATTATTTTTATTCTTTTTTTACTATCATTATTTTCAGTTTTCTGTTATTACCCGTAACTATTATCATCAGTATCATAAAACTATTATCATTACTTTTACTATTTCTAAATTGATATCTTTTCGTTTTTCAAAATCCTTTCTCTCTTTTCTCTGTGTATGCGTGACTCAAAACGATTCGTAATAATCTGTAAACATCATTATTGATTTTTAAAACAAATTATTTGTTTACATATCTCCCTACCTGATTGGCTTTCTCTGCGCCTAACGGGGTCTGTCGGTCTATCTAACGTCTATTTAGGTTATATATCTTCTTTCTTTTTCTCTATTTTTGCATTTTCATTTTCTCTCTCTCTTTTTGTTTTTCATTCTCTCTCTCTTTCTCTTTCTCATTTCGTCTCTCTCTCTCTCTCTCTCTCTCTCTCTCTCTTTTATCTCTTTCTCTCTTCTCTCTTTCTTATTTCGTTTCTCTCTCTCTCTCTCTCTCTCTCTTCTTCTCTCTTTCTTCCTCTCTCTCTCTCTCTCTCGTCTCTCTCTATCTCTCTCTCTAAAAAAACAAGATTTCGCATGACGTCAGACTGCATATCTTAAATCTTTTGCATGGCATGTGTGCAGTCCAAGCGGGATGAGCGTAAATATACTCGGAAAAATGTTATCCCTCTCTCTTCTCTCTGACCCCCCCCCCTCCGAAAAAATGCTGAAACGCAGAATCCAGGAGCAACGTATGTGTATATTTCTATTTATTTATCTACACACACTCGCCGCGCGCACACACACACACACATACACACGCACACGCACACGCACAAACACATACACACACACATAATATATATATATACATATTATGCATATGTATATATATATATATATATATATATATATATATATATATATATATATATATATATATATTATACAATATTTTGCATATATATAGTATATATAACACACACACACATATATGATTATACATACATTCACGTATATACACATAAAAACTAAACATTGCTGGTAACACATCTAAAACCACTTACATATATGAGTCTAAACAAGCCTTAAACATGTTGGTAAACATGCCATATGAAGTCAAGGGTTCGAAAGGTTTCGAACTTGTCTCGAAATATCTTTTTACCATACCATGTGCACAAGACTTTGGAAAAACGTTAACAAAACAAAACAAAAAAAAAAATAAGTGTAAGGGAAAAAGATAAAACAGAGTAAGCAGGAAGAACAAAAGAAAAGATAACATTAAAGAACAATAACAGTAATAGAGAGAGACACAACAGTAACAAGAAAAATGGCGATACCAAGGCAATAAAACAAGGAGTGAAATACAGTATAGTGGCGAGAAGGGAGCTCGGAAAGGCTGTTCTTAAGTCAGTCTTCTTAGTTAATGAGACACAGTAATTTACGACTGAGAAACGGCAAAAGCTTACCTCTCCTGGAAGGATATTTGCGAGGGAGTTGAGGATGGGTGGGGATGCGTGTGTAAGTGCAGGTGTGTCCTTGCCTGTTTGGACATGTTTGTGTTTGTATTTCTCACTCTCTTTCTGTCTCTGTCTCTGTCTGTCTGCTCTCTCTCTCTCTCTCTCTCTCTCTCTCTCTCTCTCTCTCTCTCTCTCTCTCTCTCTCTGCGTATGTATGTTCATGTGCGTGTTGTGTGAGTGGTTAAAGGTTGTCACATTTCCACGCGATGGCTATAAATCCCTTAGATGTATAATCTGTTTTGTTTTTGTTGTTGATATTTATCATTGCTAGTGTTATTATCATAACAATTGAATATCTTCATAAACGTGTACCTGTACCCTGTATAATTCCCTCATCTATATGGTTTACATTATCTTACATCGGGTTCCACTCGTCACATACATTCCTAATCACATGTATGTATAAACATGAGCGAGAGAGAGAGAGAGAGAGAGAGAGAGAGAGAGAGAGAGAGAGAGAGAGAGAGAAAGAGAAGGAGAAAGAGAAAGAGAAAGAGAAAGAGAGAGAGAGAGAGAGAGAGAGAGAGAGAGAGAAGGAGAGAGAAGAGAGGAAGAGAGAGAGAGAGAGAAGAAGAGAGAGGGAGAGAGAAAGGGAGAGGGGGGAGAAGAGAGAGAGAGAAAGGGAAGAGAGAGAGAGAGAGAGAGAGAGAGAGAGAGAGAGAGTCCATGTGTATCGAGAGTACATAACATATAATATCAAGTAATACCCGTAGGTGGAACTTCACGTAAAAAGAAATGTAAAAGAAACAGTGACGTGTGTTTCTAGCATCACGTGTCCATACAACTCATTATCGTTGTTACACACATTTCAAACAAACAAAAATATTAACAAACACCCCCTCTCGACACCAACAGAACCCCAATGATTCTTTCTTCTTTTTTTCTCTGTCTTCTTCTCTTATCTAGTTAAGTGAGCTTCACATTTCCCCCGTGGCATAAATCTTGACACAGGTTCCCGGAGCAAATGTATGCCACGTAGCCGGACCATTATACTCCATACCTTCCTGCCGGCTATAAATTCCCAGTCATCAGCATGAGACTACGAGTTCCTGGTCTTGTGTTTAGTCTTTTATTATGTTCAAGGAAGGAGGGAAGCTGGTCTTGTCTTTGCTCTCTTATTATGTTCAAGGAAGGAGGGAAGCTGGTCTTGTCTTTGCTCTCTTTATTATGTTCAAGGAAGGAGGGAAGCTGGTCTTGTCTTTGCTCTCTTATTATGTTCAAGGAAGGAGGGAAGCTGGTCTTGTCTTTGCTCTTTTATGTTCAAGGAAGGAGGGAAGCTGGTCTTGTCTTTGCTCTCTTATTATGTTCAAGGAAGGAGGGAAGCTGGTCTTGTCTTTGCTCTCTTATTATGTTCAAGGAAGAGGAAGCTGGTCTTGTCTTTGCTCTCTCTTATTATGTTCAAGGAAGGAGGGAAGCTGGTCTTGTCTTTGCTCTCTTATTATGTTCAAGGAAGGAGGGAAGCTGGTCTTGTCTTTGCTCTCTTTATGTTCAAGGAAAGGAAGCTCTCTTATTATTTCAAGGAAGAGGGAAGGAGGAAGCTTCTTACGTGGCGTAAAAAGGATGTTAGACTAATAATAAGGCTTTTTGTCCCTCCCACGACTGGGCAGTCGCATCCTGCTCGGTCGGTCACGTGCTCAGAAATGTGAAAGTTTTGTAAAAAGGGATGAGAAAGTTTTTATTTATTTATTTTTTTCTATGAAGTCATTTGTATCCGTCGTGCATTTTATTATTATTATTTTGTCAGGGTCACTTGTATCCGTCTTATATAACTATTATTATTTCTATCATTAATGTTATTATTATTATCATTATTCAAATTATTATTATTATATTATTGCTATCATTATCATTATCATTATTATTATTATTATTATTATATCATCGTATTATTAGCTTTAT
>NW_020870219.1:1511380-1516380 GCF_003789085.1 Penaeus vannamei | reverse complement strand
TATATATATATATCGTATACATATATATATATATATATATATATATATATATATATATATATATATATATATATATATATATATATATATTAACACACACACACACATATATACAAACAAAAACCCTTCTTGTCAGGAGTCGAACATCTGTTGCCCCAGGTATGACCCAGAAAGACCCCTACTAAACCAACCAACCCACACGACCCCCTGCAAGGAGTGTGAAAAGAGGTTCTCACTAATATCTTGCACTCACTCCCCGTTGGCAGTCGGTGAAGATTGACTTTAATGATAATAGTAGTATTTGATGATAGGAATAATGAGTTATATTGATATTAGTAGTAATGACAATAATGATAATGGTAACGATGTTAATATTAATGATAATAGAATGATGTTATTATAGTGAAAATAAATATTATTATGAAAATTATAATAAATCATAATAATATAAAAACAACAATAATGATAATAACAGTAATGATAATGGCAATAACAATAATTAAGAACACATTTCTACATAAATGTACTTAAACAAACCACAGTACAGCGTAGGTATGCCTGTTCATAGCCTCAAGATGACTAACAAGATGTCAGAGATTGTGACGAACAAAACAGAATTACCATATAAATTGATTCGAGATGAAACAGGCTGCTCAACGGGAACAGCAGAAAGAGCATAAACAGAATAGAAGAGAGGAAGTAGAGTTAGATTATACAGTGAGAAGAGAGAGAGAGGGGGTGGGGGGGGGAGAGGGAGGGGAAGAACGAGAGAAAGAGAGATTTGGATAAGAGAGCAGAGAGAGAGAGAGAGAGAGAGAGAGAGAGAGAGAGAGAGAGAGAGAGAGAGAGAGAGAGAGAGAGCAGAGAGAGAGAGAGAGAGAGAGAGAGAGAGAGAGGAGAGAGAGAGAAGAGAGAGAGGGCCAAGAGTGAGAGAGAGAGAGAGAGAGAGAGAGAGAGAGAGAGAGAGAGAGAGAGAGAGAGAGGAGAGAGAGAGAGAGAGAGAGAGAGAGAGAGAGAGAGAGAGAGAGAGAGAGAGAGAGAGAGAGAGAGAGAGAGAGAGGAGAGAGAGAGAGAGAGAGAGAGAGAGAAGAGAGAGAGAGAGAGAGAGAGAGAGAGAGAGAGAGAGAGAGAGAGAGAAGAGAGAGAGAGAGAGAGAGAGAGAGAGAGAGAGAGAGAGAGAGAGAGAGAGAGAGAGAGAGAGGAGAGAGAGAGAGAGAGCCCAGATAGATAGAGAGAGAGAGAGAGAGAGAGAGGAGAGAGAGAGAGAGTGAGACGAGAGAGAGAGAGA
Source organism: Penaeus vannamei (assembly GCF_003789085.1). Lineage (NCBI taxonomy): Eukaryota > Metazoa > Arthropoda > Malacostraca > Decapoda > Penaeidae > Penaeus > Penaeus vannamei. Next base: position 1,515,092 of record NW_020870219.1, on the reverse strand, counting down.
GAGAGAAGGAGAGAGAGAGAGAGAGAGAGAGAGAGAGAGAGAGAGAGAGAGAGAGAGTAGCTGACAAACAAACAGACAGAGAGACAGACAGAAAGACATTCAGAAACCCAGGCAACTGGAGAGAGTAAAGAGAAAATGTGAAGCTCGATAAGAAAGACAATAAAAGGAAAACAGATAAGCAAATGAATAAATAAACAGAAGGAGCAACGTAAACGAAATGTAAGTCGACCATTTCCGATATGCAAAGAAATGTGTATATAATAAATACGTCATTTATGGTATGCAAATATCCTTTTGGGAAAAACACAAGATAATAATATTATCATCATCATCATCACCACTATTATCGTTATTGTCAATATCGTCATTATCATTATTATAATCTTTATCTATTTCATTAATCATATCTATAATCAAAGAAAATAATGATAATAATAGTGACAACTAGAAACACTCAGAGACCGCATACCTCCGCCAAGGCAATTGTGTCACTGATGCAATAAAAAATTCCTGGATAAATAAATACTGGTCATTTATGGTATGCAAATATCCTTTTGGGAAAAAACACAAAAATCTCCTGGGTTGTGTACACATACATGAGTGTGAGAGAGTTTGTGAGCGGAAATATGTGCGTGTATGTGTGTGTGTTGATGTTTTTGAGTGAGTGATATGAAGCACTGAGCTGAAGTACCAAAAGCAATTAGTGTATAAAAAAAACAAAAAAATATAACAACGCAAAAATATATTAGTTGTAATTATAACATACGACTCCGTTGAAAAAAAGGCAAAATTGACTTTTAAAATCAAGAACAAATAAATTGAAAGAGGGCAGAGATCTTAAAAAAAAACTTTTCAAACTTCTTTAACCTGCTTCGAAAACCATTTTATTTTTTTTTTCGAAAAATGGCTCAATTGCCCTTTCATGTTACTCAGCCACGGTCAAGGGAGGATTGAGTATCCATGTTAATAGTGGTAATTTGTCGTTATTAGGATAGTTACCAATATTAGCGTTTTTTTTTCTTCGTTTCATACTTTTCATGTTTCAAGTTTCATTGCTATCGTTATTATCGTTACTATCATTATCATCATTCTTATCATCATTATCATTATTACTATTATCATCATTATCATTATTGCTATTATCATCATTATTACAATTACCATTATTTTGATTATTATTATAATCAATATTATTACTATCATTATCAATATCACTATTATTGTAGTTGGTTTTTGTTTTTGTAATTATAATAATTATTATTATTATTATTATTATTATTATTATTATTATTATTATTATTATCATTATCATTGTCATTATTATTGTTGTTGTTATTATATCATTATCATTGCTATTATTATTATTGTTATTACCATCATCATCATCATCATCATCATTATTATTATTATTAATAATAATATCATCATCATCATCACCACTAATATCGTTATTATTAATATCATCATTACCATTATCATAATCTTTATCTATTTCATTAATCATATTATAATCAAAGCAAATAATGATAATAATAGTGACAACTAGAAGCACTCAGAGACCGCATACCTCCGCCAAGGCAATTGTGTCACTGATGCAATAAAAAAAATCCTGGATCCTCATCAGAATCCGGATCACCACCACAATTTAATGGCATCTAAATTTAATTGTAATTAATAATAAATTAAGAATAAATTGGGTTAAGAGACACATCTGGTAAAGAATTCATAAAATTAACTGTTCATAACTTTTTGAGTTATCTTGGTAACCAACGAAACAAGTATCATTACTGACATTTTCATGATGATGATTATCGTTACTACTATGATTATTATTATTATCGTTATTCTTTTACTATTATTATTACTTCTGTCATTATCATTGTTATAATTATCATGATTACTGCCATTGATATTATTTCTATTATCATTAATATTACAATTATTGATATTTCAATTTTTAAAATCATTATCACTGTTGTTGTTATTATTATTACTATTGTTATTATTATTATTATCGTTATTATTATTATTATTATTATCATTATTATTATTATCATTATTATCATTACTATTATTGCTATTATTATTATTATTGTTATTATTATCACTACTATTATTGCTATTATTATTATTCATTATTGTGTTGTTGTTGTTATTGTTGTTGTTATAATAATGATTATTATTATTTTTATTATCATTATCATAATTATCATTATAATTATTATCAGTATTGTGATTATCATTAGTATTGCTATTATCATAACGATCATCACCATCATTGTCATCATCATTAGCATGAACTATTAATATCCTTATTATTATCATTATGATTATCAATTTTAATATTAATATATATCCATTATCATTATCATCATTATCGATTCATTATTATCATCATCATCGTCACCATCATTATCATTATTATTGCTACCATTATTATTATCATTATTGTTATTATTATAATCATCATCGTTATCATTATTATCATGATTATTAGTACTATTATTGCTATTATTGTCATTATTATAATTATTGACATTAATATAATCTTTATATTATTATCATCATTATCATTATACGCACACTCTCTCTCTCTCTCTCTTTCTCTCTCTCTCTCCTCTCTCTCTCTCTCTCTCTCTCTCTCTCTCTCTCTCTCTCTCTCTCTCTCTCTTCTCTCTCTCTCTCTCTCTCACTCTCTCACTCTCTCACTCTCTCACTCTCTCACCCTCTCACTCTCTCACTCTCCCCCCTCCCCTCCCCCCTCTCTCTCTCTCTCACTCCCTCCCTCTCTCTCTCTCTCTCTGAGAAAGAGATATAGAAAAAAGAGGAAAGCTCTTTTCTCTCTCTCTCGTCCTCTCACTCAGACAAACACACACGCATACAAACGCAGGCATGAACACACACCAAAATACGAACAGTGATCTCACATGCATTAGCGCCGAATGAACAGACTTTTCATAACGCAAATGAACAGATTTTTCCTCCATCGACGTGTTCATTTGCATCCCGGGAAATATGCATTCACATTAGGCCCATTTTTGCTTATCAAACCGTAATCAGGATAATGAGATACAATGGTGTAAATACAGCATCATCAACGCGACAAAAGTTTCACACGGTGCAGAATGTAGTATGGAAAGATAATAAAGTTTTTTTTTTGATCTGGAGTGAACAGAAAAAAATTATTCCTTTTGAAAATTGCGTTTTTGTGTGCTCGGGTAACATGTGGTCAACATACACGCACACACTCACACAGAGATACACAGAGAGAAAGAAGAGAAGAAGGGAGAGGGAGAAAGAGAGAAAGAGAGAAAGGGAAAGGGAAAGAGAAAGAGGGAGAGGGAGAGGGAAGGAGAGGGGAGAGGGTGAGAGAGAGAGAAAGAGAAAGAGAAAGAGAAAGAGAGAGAGAGAGAGAGAGAGAGAGAGAGAGAGAGAGAGAAAATGTCTTGTCTCTGGGGAAAGATCCACAGAATACCATCCAATCACCTCCCTTCTTTTCTCCTCCCTTCTCCCCCCCCCCCGCCCTCGTCACATGCCACATGATATCACGAGGAAGAAGAAGAAAAAAGAACAGATTCTTAATGATGTATCTTATATCAATCAATCAATTTACTTATTTATTTATTCATTCATCTATTAATTAATCAGTTGATCAATAAGCTAATCGGAATGAATGAATCACCAATGACACATCCTTTAGCGGGAGGAAGAT
>NW_020870219.1:1501380-1506380 GCF_003789085.1 Penaeus vannamei | reverse complement strand
GAGATGAATTTATATTTCCTGTTCATAGTAGTCTATTAGCCAATAAAATTAATGTATTGAGTTGCATTATGAGTTGAATTTAGCTGAAAGGAAATCAAAATGAAATAAAGAAAATAAAGTAATCGTAGTTACTAAAAAAAATAAAAAAAAATAATAATGCAGGTAATGCTGTTAGTGAAACTGGTGGATAAAGGTTACTGTTATCAGAGAAAACTTATTGAGAAAAATCATAACAGAATAAAGCACTTCCATGCTAATATCCTGAGTGACTTTCAGCGTAAGACTAAAAGGGGGAAACTATTACTGGATGACAATGCTATAAATAACGGTGGCAGTAAAATTCTGACTTCTACTTTTATTACTCGAGAATATCATAGTACCTTGCCATACGCCCCACCCCCTTGTAGCTCCGCAGAGTCTGAAGAATTAAAGTGCTATGATGGAAAAAGGTTTGACACATGGCACAGCTAGCGTCAACCATGCTTCTTTAATGACCCAGCCGCGTTGCTTTAAAGCCTGGTGTGTCAATGTTATGAATTTTAGATCAAGATTGAGAATGCAGTTAATCCAGTCTGCTCAATGTTGAAATTAATATTTGCATCGAAGCTTAAAAGAATCAAATATTGACTTGTGACATTTTCACAGAAGCTCATTTTCAACGAAATAAAAAGAGATAGATACCTTAAACACTAACCTTTGGCAGGTATGAATGAAAAGACTTGTCAGACGTGCAGAGGATTTGGCAAATATCATCTAGACTTTAGGAGAAAAGAGTAAAGTAAACGCAGACTTACGAACATACAAGCTCTTTGGTCCAGTATACAGCTGAAGTCAAGAAAAATCTTCCTCTAAACCCATATAAATACTGTAAACTAACACGACTAGCTCTGGCTGGCTGCGCAAATAGTTGGCTATTCCGGATTTTAGTATAGAAGCAGCAGTTAATTAAGAGGCATAAATTTCAAGGGAAAAAATTCCTTCCTTCCTTCTTTTGGTTGAAATGAAGATGCCTTGTTGTTTGCGGACCCTTGTTCATACTAATAAATTCAAACACACGAGACTTTTTGGTGAAAGTAAACTTCACAGCCGCGTGTGTGTTCTTTATTATAGTTTGCTAATTTACACACTATTCAAGTGCTTGACAGAATTACAAATTAATTATATTCATCGAGTGTATAAATAGAGTTATAGAACGAGAGAGAGAGAGAGAGAGAGAGAGAGAGAGAGAGAGAGAGAGAGAGAGAGAGAGAGAGAGAGAGAGAGAGAGAGAGAGAGAGAGAGAGAGAGAGAGAGAGAGAGAGAGAGAGAGAGAGAGAGAGCGAGAGAGAAGAGAGAGAAGAGAAAGAGAGAGAGAAAGAGCGAGAGAGAGAGACAAAAAAGAGAAAGAAAGAGAGAGACAAAGAGAAAGAGAAAGAGAAAAGAAAGAGAGAGAAAGAGCACATGCAAACGGATTCAGGTCTTATCGTCCCTGTGTACATATGTTGGGCGAGTTGAGCGTAATCCTTCTCTGAGAAAAAGTAATGTCCTCACTCTCCCTCCCTCCCCCCCCCCTCCCCCCACACCTGCCTGAAAAAAGAATGAGCCGTTGAATTTAGGAGCCACTTAAGTTAAGTTAAGATCCCAAGAGGGAGGAAAAGATGTATGAGGGAATATATGAACATGCATACATTATATATGTATATATATATATATATATATATATATATATATATATATATATATATATATATATATATATATATATATATATATATATATGTATGTATAAATATAAATGTATATATATGTATACACACACACAAAATATATGTATATATATATATATATATATATTATATATATATATATATATATATATATATATATATATATATATATATATAATACATCACACACACACACACACAAACACGCACACGTACATATATATATATATATATATATATATATATATATATATATATATATATATATATATATATATATATATATATATATATATATATATATATATATATATATATATATAATATATATATATATATATATATATATATATATATATATATATATATTATATATATATATATATATATATATATATATATATATATATATATATATATATATATATATATATATATATATATATATATATATATATATATATATATATATATATATATATATATATATATATATATATATATATATATATATATATATATATATATATATATATATATATATATATATATATTATATATATATATATATATATATATATATATATATATATATATATATATATATATATATATATATATATATATATATATATATATGTATATACATATATATATATACATATATGTATATATACATATATATATGTATACATATATATGTATGTATATATGCACATGTATATATGTATATATACACATTCTCTCTCTCTCTCTCTCTCTCTCTCTCTCTCTCTCTCTCTCTCTCTCTCTCTCTCTCTCTCTCTCTCTCTCTATATATATATATATATATATATATATATATATATATATATATATATATATACATATGCATGCACACACGCATAGAGAGAGAGAGAAAGAGTGAGAGAGAGAGAGAGAAGACAGACAGACAGACAAACCCATCGAAACAGAGAGAGAGAACAAAAAGAAAGAGCAAGAAAGGAGAGGCACAGAGAGCGCGCGAGTGAGACGCGAGACTCATTTCCTCCCGAGATGAGCCCAATCCCGTGAGATAATGGAATCGGAAGATGCGCCGACGAAAGAGACGAGGCTGGGATGCTGACGTAGCGAGAGGAGTTGATGTACTCTTCGTGCCTCTGTGTTCGTGCTGTTTAAGACTCTTTGTTGTCTGCGGGAAAGAAAGGAATAAAGAAATAGAAAGAAATAGGCAGATATGTATATATTTATATTTTTTTTTTTTCACGCATTTCATTTCTCTTTATAGTCCTTGATATGAAATATAAGTCTGTACTAAGTATAAAAGTCCCTGATATGAAATATAAGTCATTATAGATTCATACAGTTGGTTGTCATTTCACACATTGTTACCTATTTATTTATTTGTTAATTTATGTATCATTGATTAATTATCTATCTATTTATTTGTTTATTCAGTTATCAGATGTTCGTGGTCTTTGGATGAAGATTCGTTCCCATATGTGTTATTCTACCATTTCACTTCAGTTATTTTTCATACATTTTTTTTTTTTCTTTTTTTTTTGTATCAGATTTTTTTTCTCCCCCTTCCCCCCTTTCACTCACTGTTCCACATTCCTTCTTCCTCCTTTCCCTCCTTCCCTTCCTCCACATTCTTTCATGTTCTCTCCCTTCCACTCTTCCACATTCCCTCTTCCTCCTTTCCCTCCTTCCCTTCCTCCACATTCTTTCATGTTCTCTCCCTTCCACTCTTCCACATTCCTTCTTCCATCCTCCTCTCATTCTTTCATGTTCTTTCCCTTCCACTCTTCCACATTCCTTCTTCCATCCTTCTCTCATTCTTTCATGTTCTTTCCCTTCTGCAATTCCTATTATCCTCCTACATAAGGGATGTTGAACACGCGACCCACCACCCTCTTACGTGCGGTTCGCGGCACACTTGTCATTTCAGTCTTACAGTCGGCCGTTTTACATGGATAATTAAGCCAGTCCTTTGTCTTTTTACGATCATCACTTACGCTCGTACAGTTTATTTTCTTTCTTTATTATTATTATTTTTTTGTGTGTGTGTTTTTGCAATTAATGAAATAGCTTCCTGCGTTTGGCTCACATATTGTGTACTAAGATGAAACGTGTCTCTCTGGGGTAAGGAATTTGGCAGTCCTGTCCTATGTCATCCCTTTTTTTTCCCGCTGTCTCACCCTTTTCCCTTTCTCCTCCTCTTCCCTAACTCTTTCTTTCATTCCCTTCCCTCCTTCCTCCTCTGTATATCTTCTCCTTTCCCTTTTTCCTTCTGTTTTCTCCCTCTATCCCTCCCCTTTATTGTTGTTGTTGCAAATGTGCATTTTAACTTTACCTTAATTCTCTGCCTTACTTCCTTCTCTTCTTCTCCCTCCATTCCTCCTTACGTCCCTCTTTCCTTCTTCTTTCTCTCCCTTTTCTCTTCCCTTCTCCCTTCCTACATTCTCATCTCTTTCCTTCTCTCCTCCTACACTCTCATATCTTTCCTTCTTCCTTCTCTCTCTTTTCTTCTTCCTTCAGCTTCTTTCTTCCTTCCCTCCCTTCTCTCTTTCCTTCTCCTTCTTTCCTCTCCATTCCCTCTTTCCTCCTCTTCCTCACACTATTTATTCATTCATAAGGATTATTTACTCTCGAGAAAGGGATTGGAAAGTTCGCAAGAGGATCGTATCACTGTCATTAAGGGAATTATTGTTGATTATTCTCATGATAATCAATGACATTAAATGATTCAAATGACGACGACACTAATGACGATACTACTGCCACTACGACGACGACAACTACTGCTGTTAAGACGACTACTATTACTACTACGACTACTACTAAGGCGACTACTTCTACTACTACTACTACTAAGGCGACTACTTCTACTACTACTACTACTAAGGCGCGGCGACTACTACGACTACTACTAAGGCGTACTACTACTACTAAGGCGACTACTACTACTTGCCTACTACTAAGGCGATTACTACTACTACTACTACTGCGCTACTACTACTACTATACGTATGACTACTACTACTATGACTAATGATAATGATTATGATAATGAAAAGAGAATGATAACGATAACAATTTCAATAGCAGTAATAATGAATATATATACTATATATATATATATATATATATATATATATATATATGATATATATATATATATATATATATATATATATATATATATATATATATATATATATATATTATATATATCTGTGTGTGTGTGTGTGTGTGTGTGTGTGTGTGTGTGTGTGTGTGTGTGTGTGTGTGTGTGTGTGTGTGTGTGTGTGT
>NW_020870219.1:1483880-1493880 GCF_003789085.1 Penaeus vannamei | reverse complement strand
CCAACCCCCGCCACCGTTACCGCCACCATCGCCGCCACTGTCACCTCCACCGCCAGCGCCGCCACCATCGCCGTCAACACCTCCACCGCTGCCACCACTGTTGTGACCACCGCTGCCACCATGTCTCGCCTGGCCCGAATCCGCCTCACCTCCACCGACAGCGACTCCACCTCCCTCAGCGGCTACCGGAACTCCACCACGTCTCAGGACCTGGTGGATTCTGACGTCATCATGTCTCCACTTAGTCCACGCAGTCCGAAGAGTCCCTTCAGCCCACGGAGCCCCAAGAGTCCTTTTAGCCCCAAGAGTCCTGCCAGCCCCATTAGCCCTCGATCTCCTAGGGGCTCCAGACCCTGCTCGCCGTCGCCGCTGGCGAGGTGAGTTGCTGCTCTTATCAGTGGTCTGTCATCATTGCTTGAACCCATTTGTCATTTAGTTTTTGGTGTATTTATGTATGACTTTGTTTTCAAATTCTTACTTATCAATTTCTGTATCTATATATAAAAGTGTGTGTGTATATATCTCGTGTGTGTGTGTGTGTATATATATATATATACTATATATGATATATATATATATATATATTATATATATATATATATATATATATATATATATATATATATATATTACACATACATAAAATTCATTCGCTGAATTACCTTCTTTTATCGTAATCCCGTAATCAGAAACACTGAACTCATAATGTCAACTCGCATCATAATCAACTTTCTCTTTGTCGTTTTGTATTACAGTGGATATTCATGGAATTATTATCGTAATGTTCACATATATCCCACACGCACAAACACACACACACACAAAAATACACACACACACCTACACACACAGACGTAGAAAAACACGCACACAGGAAGTGCAGTATATGTTTGGGAAGAAAAGAAAGATATACTGACGGAGGGTCCAATCACTCAGAACTTCATATGAAAGTTAGGAAGACTTCGTTCTGGTTGTTAGTATCCGAAGGTAGGAAAGTAAGATAACGAGAGAGAGAGAGAGAGAGAGAGAGAGAGAGAGAGAGAGAGAGAGAGAGAGAGAGAGAGAGAGAGAGAGAGAGAGAGAGAGAGAGAGAGAAGAGAGGGGGGGGGGTAGATAGATAGATAGAGATAGATAGATAGATAGATAGATAGAGAGAGAGGGGGGGATAGATAAATAGAGAGATAGATAGATAGATAGAGAGAGAGAGGATAACAGTGATAGTGAACATTTAAAACCGTTGTTTTACAAGTAAGAAAGTAAAATAAGTAAGGACAAGACATACAAACATTTAGACTTTTCATGGATGATACGAATGCACAACCATATCTAACACCTATCCAAGATCATACCCGTTAGATTTCCAAAGCCTCCGGAAGAGCAGTGTATAAGCAAAGACCACTGTAGGTATGGTAGTCCCAGTCTCTCAGGTAGTTCTGTACGTCGAGGTCCGGTGTAGATAAAGTAAGCTAGGGTTAATGTAGCCAAGGCATGAAGGGCCAAGGAGCCTTCGGACACGGGGGTGAAGGGTGGGGGGGTGGGGGAGGTAAGGAACGGTGTTAACTGGAAGGGAAGACGACGGGAGGGGGGAGGGGGAGGAGGGAAACTGGTGTTGACTCGGGGGGGGGGAGGGGTAAGGAGGGACTAGTGTGGAATGAGGGAAAGAGAGCGGTGTGGGGATTGGTGTTGATTAGAGAAAGAAAGATTGGGGGAAGGGGGGCACCGGTGTTGACTTGAGAAAGAAAGATTGGGGGAGGGTAGGGACCTGGTGTTGACTCAGGGAGGGGTGGTAAGGAGAGCGGGACTGGTGTGGAATGAGGGAAGGTGGTGTAGGGATTGATGTTGACTGCAGAAAAAAGTTTTGGGGGGGAAGGAGGGGGGGGGGGGCACTGGTGTTAACTGTAGAAGGGAAAGAAGGAGTCAGATGCGTGTTGACTGGAAGCGTGAAGAAAGGAGAGGGAAACAGAGAAAGCAAGGAGGCGCGACTGGTGTTGACGGGGGAGGAATGGAACCGGTGTTGACTAGAAACCGCAAAGGGAGAGAAACAAGCGTTGGTGGTCCCGGGTTTCATAAACACGGCGAGATCCAAACATCTCTATGCATAGCACACCGAAAGTCGAGAATCGTTTGTATCGAGGGCACCCAGCCTCCTGCTCTTTCCTCTCTCTCTTGCACCTCTCCTCCCTCACCCCTTCCCCTGTGGCATGGCCAGTCCCTCCTCACCTCCTTTGTGGAAGTCCCCTCCCTCCCCCCTGTGGCAGTCCCCTCCCTCCTTCCCCTGTGGCAGTCCCCCCACCTCCTTCCCCTGTGCCACCCCCTCTCTTCACCTGTGGCAGTCCCCCTCACCTCTTCACCTGTGGCATCCCCCTCACCTCCCTTCCCTGTGGCAGTCCCCTCACCTCCTTCCCTGTGGGCAGTCCCCCTCCCTCACCTCCTTCCCTGTGGCAGTCCACCCTGTCCCCGCAATCCCTCACTCCTTCCCTGTGGCAAATCCCCCCTCACCTCCTTCCCCTTTGACATCCCCTTGTCACCACCTCCCCTGTGGCAAATCCCCCTCACCTCCTTCCCTGTGACAATCCCCTTGTCACCCCTTTCCCCTGTGGCTCCCCTTCTCCCTCCCTCTCCGGGACTGTGTGACAATCCCCTTCTCACCCTTCCCCTGTGGCAAAATCCCCCCCTCAACTCCCTTTCTTCCTGGCAATTCCCCCCCCCTGTGACCTCACATCCCCTTCTCACCTTGACAATCCCTTCTCACCCCTTTCCCTGTGGCAATTCCCCCTCACCTCCTTCCCCTGTGACAATCCCCTTCTCACCCCTTTCCCTGTGGCAATCCCCCACCTCCTTCCCCTGTGACCATTCCCCTTCTCACCCTTTCCATGTGCAACCCCCCTCACCTCCTTCCCCTGTGACAATCCCTTCCTCCCTTCTCTGTTCCCCTTTCCCTGTGACAATCCCCTTGTCACCCCTTTCCCTTGGAATTTCCCTTCCTCCTTCCCTGTGACAATCCCTTCTCACCCCTCTTGTGGCATCCCCCTCACCTCCTTCCCCTGTGACAATCCTTCTCACCCTTTCCCTTGGCATCCCCCCTCACCTCCTTCCCCCTGTGACAATCCCCCTTCTCACCCCTTCCCCCTGTGGCAATCCCCCTCACCTCCTTCCCCTGTGACAATCCCTTCTCACCCCTTCCCTGTGGAATCCCCCTCACCTCCTTCCCCTGTGACCATCCCCTTCTCACCTGTGCCTTTCCCTGTGGCAATCCCCCCTCACCTTCCCCTGTGACAATCCCTTCTCACCCCTTCTGTGGCAAATCCCCCCTCACCTCCTTCCCTGTGTACAATCCCCTTCTCACCCCTTCCCCGTGGCAATCCCCCCCTCACCTCCTTCCCCTGTGACAATCCCCTTCTCACCCCTTCCCCTGTGGCAAATCCCCCCTCACCTCCTTCCCCCTGTGACAATCCCCTTGTCACCCCTTTCCCTGTGGCAATCCCCTCACCTCCTTCCCTGTGACAATCCCCTTCCACCCCTTCCCTGTGGCAATCCCCCCTCACCTCCTTCCCCTGTGACAATCCCCTTCTCACCCTTTCCCTGTGGCAATCCCCCCCTCACCTCCTTCCCCTGTGAGCAATTCCTTCTCACCCCTTTCCCTGTGGCAATTCCCCCTCACCTCCTCCCCTGTGACAATCCCCTTCTACCCTTTCCCCTGTGGCAATGCCCCCTCACCTCCTTCCCCTTGACAATCCCCTCTCACCCTTCCCTGTGGCAATCCCCCCTCACCTCCTTCCCTGTGACAATCCCTTCTCACCCCTTTCCCTGTGGCAATCCCCTTCTTCCCCTGTGACCCCTTCTCTTTCCCTGTGTGTGACAATCCCTTCTCACCCCTTTCCTGTGGCAATCCCCCCTCACCTCCTTACCCTGTGACAATCCCTTCTCACCCCTTCCCCTGTGGCATCCCCCCCTCACCTTCCCCTGTGACAAATCCTTCTCAACCCTTTCCCTGTGGCAACTTCCCTGTCCCCCCTTTCCTCACCCTTCCCTGTGGCAATCCCCTCACCTCCTTCCCCTGTGACAATCCCCTTCTCACCCCTTTCCCTGTGGCAATCCCCCCTCACCTCCTTCCCCTGTGACAATCCCCTTCTCACCCCTTTCCCTGTGGCAATCCTCCCTCACCTCCTCCCCTGTGACAATCCCTTCTCCTCCCTTTCCCTGTGGAATAACCCCTCACCTTCCCTGTGACACTCCCTTGTCACCCCTTTCCCTGTGGCAATCCCCCTCACCTCCTTCCCCTGTGACAATCCCCTTGTCACCCCTTTCCCTGTGGCAATCCCCTCACCTCCTTCCCCTGTGGCAGCCCCTCCAACCCCTTCCCTGTGGCAATCCCCCTCACCTCCTCCCCTGTGGCAGTCCCCCCTCACCTCCTTCCCCTGTGGCAAGTCCCCCTCACCCCTTCCCCTGTGGCAGTCCCCCCTCACCTCCTTCCCCTGTGACAATCCTTCTCACCCTTCCCCTGTGGCAATCCTCCCTCACCTCCTTCCCCTGTGACAATCCCCTTCTCACCCCTTTCCCTGTGGCATCCCCCTCACCTCCTTCCCCTGTGGCAATCCCCTTGTCACCCCTTTCCCTGTGGCAATCCCCCCTCACCTCCTTCCCTGTGACAATCCCCGTTCTCACCCTTTCCCCTGTGCAATCCCCCCTCACATCCTTCCCTGTGACAATCCCCTTCTCACCCTTTCCCTGTGGCAATCCCCCCTCACCTCCTTCCCCTGTGGCAATCCCCTTGTCACTCTACTCACTCCTTCCTGTGGCAGTTCCCTTCTCAACATCCACAACCCATCCCCAAGTGGCTACCTGTTCTCTCCGTGGCAATCCCCTCTCAACCCTTACCCTCTGGTAATCCCTTCTCACCCTTCCCTTGTAGCCACCCTGTTCATATCCCGCCCCCCCCCCGTGGCAATCCCCCTCTCATCCCTTCCCCTTTTCAATCCTTTCTCATCCTTCCCTAGGGTAACCACAGCCCCCTTCTCCTGTGGAAATCACCTCACTCTTCCCTTGTGGCAAACCCCTTCCCCTGTGTAACCCCTTCGCCTGTGGCAATTCCCCTGCTCACCCCTTCCCCATGTGATAATCCCTTTCTCATCTCTTCCCCTGTGGCAATCCCTTTGTCCCCCTTCTCACCCCGTCCCTTGTGGCAATCCACTTCTCAGTCCTTTCCCCTGTGACAATCACCTTCTCACCCCTTCTTCCCCTGTGGCAATTCCCTTCTCCCCCTTCCCTGTGACAATCACCTCGCATTTCCCCTGTGGCAATCCTATTCTCTCCCCCTCCCTTTCCCCTGTGGCAATCTCCTTCTACCCCCTCTCCCCTATGACAATCCCCTTCTCACACACCCCTTTCCCCTGTGGCAATCTTCTCACCCCACCCCCCTTCCCCTGTGGCAACCCCCTTACTCCCCCTGCCGGAACACACCTCCCTGCCATCCCGGGTCATTTTGGAGCAGGCGAGGGCGTGAGTGAAGCCACGTGAACCTTGCCCGAACATTTTGAGAAGATTGATGTTCGTCGCTGGCGGAGTTTCATTAAGTTTCGTGTTAAAGGGTTCGAATGGGATGAGCAAAGGGGGGAGGGGGGAGGGGGGGGAGGTAAAGGTAAAGGGGGGAATGAGTGGAAAGGGGAGAGGGTAGGGTGTGAGGGTTGAGGGGGGAAGGGTGCCGGGGTCATGTCTTACTTAGAGGATTGAGGGGGTGGGGGAGTGATTGGATGGATGTGTTTAACGTGTATTAAGCTTTGAGAGAGAGAGAGAGAGAGAGAGAGAAGAGAGAGAGAGAGAGAGAGAGAGAGAGAGAGAGAGGAGAGAGAGAGAGAGAGAGAGAGACGAGAGGAGAGAGAGAGAGAGAGAGAGAGAGAGAGAGAGAGAGAGAGAGAGAGAGAGAGAGAAAGAGAGAGAGAGAGAGAGAGAGAAGAGAGAGCAGAGAAAGAAGAGAGAGAGAGAGAGAGAGAGAGAGAGAGAGAGAGAGAGAGAGAGGAGAGAGAGAGAGAGAGAGAAGAGATAGATAGAGAGAGGATGAGAGAATAATGCACTGATATAAGATATCCATTATTGAGTGGGATATATGGTGGATAGATGAATAGGGATGGAAGAGGAGAGGATGAACGAAACATTTTGCATCTATTTCAAACGAAAGAGAAATATTTACGTGCAGATTCTAAGTCTCTAAGTGAATAATAAAACATCAAATTAAAGATTTAAAAGGTGGAAATAGTGATTGATGGATTAACTCTGAGGGAGATAAGAAAAGGAAAATTCAATCAAAATGTGACAAGGAAACGGAAAGATATGAAAAAACAGAAAAAAATAAAACTAAGAAAAATAAAGTCATGATTGAAAATTAATCAAATGATCAAAATCGCAACCTGTCAGTTATAAGAAATAATAACGTTGAATAAATAAATAGTTGATTTATTAATCGTCAACCTGTTACTTATAATATATCTATCATCGCCAGTCAGTCAAGAAAAGCATTGGAACAGAATAGAATTAATTGGAAATAAGATAATTTGAAAGGAAAGGAAAAGGCAAACTGAAATTGAATTGGATAAAGGGAATAAATGGGATAGAAGGATTCTAAATGATCCATTATGCTAATTCCTTTGCAAATATTTTGCCTTTTAATCACGAATATTTTAGCAGATTATTGTAAAACATAAACACCCTTTATTCTGTACACAATAATCTTTATGTAATATATGTACATAATTATATATATTATATATATACATATATATATATATATATATATATATATATATATATATATATATATATATATATATATATATATATATATATATATATATATATATATATATATATATATATATATATTATATATATATATATATTTCAACTCAACATATTGCACAAATTCAGTACTCCAGTGATAACATTCAGAGGAAACTCGGTAGAGAAATATTTGCTCGAACCTCACGCCTCTCTGGTTTGATGTTGCTGGATTCATTAACCTATTTCATCTTTAAATAGCCTGCTGCGCGTAACTATATTAGAGTCAGTGCGTTGGACTTCTGACTTTCACACACACACACACACGCACACGCACTCATATTCAGACACACACACACACGCACGCATATTCGGACACACACACACAGAAATGCACACATACTCACATCACTAGCGTGGGCGTGTATACATGCTTGGGCATGTCCAGGACAACCACCGGTCATGTTTGCAATGTGCTGGCTGCTGGCGATCTCTTAAAATTCTAAAGGACGGCATTGAAGAAACTCTACGGGGAAGCACTCCAACATTCAACTAACTTTTCTCTTACAATTTCTTGCAAGTTCTTTCAAACAGCCTGCTCACGTATGCATTACTAAATCCAGCACAGTACCTCCTTATTCCTATAAAGGTTCTAATCATAAGCGCGAATGTTCGTAGAGCGCCTACAGCACTATAACACTTACGGCTCTTCATTCCCGCTGGCATTAGCTCCCTAATGCCTCCTGACATGCAGTTATTAATGTTGACTCGGCTTCCCCGCCTTCGCTGCAGACCCCAGCGGGAGCGAAGATGGGAGCCTCCGCGCCTGCTTCAGGATGCACGAACTCACGCATTGGATGGATTAAGAGTGTGGGTTCGGTCTTCGTGGACTGCTATTTGCCTCTACGGGAAGATAAATATATTCATACTAAGTTAATCGTTAATAAGCTGTTTTCACTACTCACAAAGGCAGCACAAACACACACACAACTTCAGAGTCAACAAGAAGCTGTTAGTGGCTTGAAAGACAAAACATATAAGCTGTATATATATATATATATATATATATATATATATGATATATATATATATATATATATATATATATATATATATATATATATATATATATATATATATATATATATATATACAGTAGATACAGATACACGTGTATCTGTACATACATGTAATTATCCTTTGACATTTTAGGTCGTCCGATCGCTGGCCACGCAAAATCATTAGGCAAATTATCTTTGAATCTCATTACCCGAGGCATGATGTTTCATCCGGTTTCCATGGCAACGCGATGCGGATGTGGAATGTCTTATTGCATGATCTATCTCACATTTTTCTCAACAGACATTCTATTCGCAAATTATTCAATCCGGCAGATTTATATTTATGTTTTTGATGTATATGCATCTCCCATTTCCCTGAGGGTCCTTCCCTGGCGTCGGGAAGTCTCAGTATTTTTAATTGGCTTCTTCGAGACGGACCGCGTCATAAAAGACACCTCGGGAATTAGCGAGCGAGAAAAGGAAGATTGCCTCGGCCATTTTCCTCCCTTCTCCGTGCGTTACGGCCAGTTAGAAGAAACTATTACGGGTGATTCGCTCAAACGGATCCAGTAATCAGCGCTCGGCGATGTGTGCTTACCCCGCCATCTCTCGGTCGTGAGTGGAGTTTGGCTAGAGTGTATTCACGTATTCGAGATACTTGGGTCATTTTTTCGTTCTAGTTTTATGTTCATAGTATTGTTGTTTAACTTGTCGAAAGAGCCTATTTATTACAGACGTACAAAAAAGACAGATTTAGCCTCACAACCTGCACTTCTACACAAGCAAAAACTTCTCAATTAAACCAACTCAGAACAATAAATAGATATAACAATAATCAAAATCGGGCGCATAAGAATATTTCCTACTCTTCATCTCATTCGGATTAAAGAAAGAAAGGAAGAGGAAGAACATAAAGAGTTGATATGAGGCACAGCAAAAATTAATGGCCGTTTTAGCAGCGTAGGAACACATAACATAAACTCTGATGTTCGCTAATGGAGTTTGGGCGACTCTGATTCAGCCTTTCCGAAAATTGCCGGTTTTCGAAGTCCAATTTTGAAATATATATATTTTTCTTTTCTTTTTTTTTCCAATATATCTTTTTCTTTTTTTCATTTATGCAAGGATCCAATCAAAGATATGTAAATCAATAGCTTTAATAAATAATTTTTCCAAGATATGAATTCAATGCCGTTGAATCCATATTTAAGAAGATATGAAATCAATATTTTTATAAGATACTCAATGCTTTTATTCCTAAGAAATCGAAAATCCTATTCCATCCCATAAGGTTTTCTTCCCTACCGCATTCACCATTCGCTTCACCTCCATTGCATTACTCCATTAAGAGGAAAATACGCCGCATACAGGGTGTTACCATTAAGCTAACCATTACTGCATTACAGCCCGGTGCGCGGTGGGAACCTGGCATATCTGGCATCACGAAGGTCGTCGCGAGATAGCGAAACTGGGGAACTTCCGCCCTTAAGCTACGCCAGATACAAGCAGCGACGTCGGTCCAACTTCTTAGAGCTACCAAGTAAGTGATAAAGAGAAATAAGAAGAATGAAAGGAATATGGGAACCAACACGAAATATGTGTAACGAGAGACCTTCTTTAGGGAAGCGCAATACCATATAAATATCACACAAGAATTTCCGTCTAGCAGTCACGGGCTTGAGCAGAAATAATGAAGGATTAATCAAAAACTTATCCAGACATTTCCATATCATCATGTACATCACATTGTATGTCTACACACAACACACACACACACACACACACACACACACACACACACACACACACACAAAAGTATAATATATATATATATATAATATATATATATATATATATATATATATATATATATATATATATATATATATATATATATATATATATATATATATATATATATACAAAGAGAGACAGGGAGAGGGAGAGAGAGCGAGAGAGCTGAGAAAGCAAGGCAAGAGAGTGAGAGAGAGAAAGCGAGAGAGCGAGAGAGAGCCAGAGCCAGAGAGAGAGCCAGAGAGAGGGACACCACACACACACACACAGAGAGCAGAGAGAGAGAGGAGAGAGAGAGAGAGAGAGAGAGAGAGAGAGAGAGAGAGAGAGAGAGAGAGAGAGAGAGAGAGAGAGAGAGAGAGACAGACAGAGAA
>NW_020870219.1:1461380-1471380 GCF_003789085.1 Penaeus vannamei | reverse complement strand
TAACACATTTCCACATGTACGTATGTACTGACACACACAGAGGACACATAAACAAGTACATACGCACGCATACATGTGCGCATTCACCTATGTGCGCATTCACTGACGGAGAAAGATGAGAACGTACACGAAACTCCTTTAACTTGCGGTTTCTTTTGTCGTTCGCGAAGTCTGAGGCGGAGAACGGAAGACAAACTTGGTCTGACTCACAACCGGACTTTCCCTCGCGAAGATACGTTCCTTACGTCGTGGAATAGCGGATCCGGGAACTTTTCTTCGCTGAGGAACTGGATTGGATTCCGCTCTCGAGATCTCCATTCCCGCGGCTTGGGGGGGGGGGGGGGGGGGGGAGGGGGGGGGGGTGGAGGGGGTGCGATCGATCTGCGTCTGGGGTTGTTGGGTTCCTTTGCTTTTTTTTTTTACTTCTTTTGTTAGGTTTTTCTCTGTATTTATTTATTTTTTTCGTTCCCTGTTTTTTGTCTTTGTCTCTCTCTCTTACTCTGTCTGACTCTCTCTCTCTTTCTCTCTCTCTTTTTTTCTCTTCCTTTTACTCTGTCTGATTGTCTGTCTATATCTCTCTTACTCTGTCTTTCTGTCTCTCTCTTACTCTGCTGTCTGTCTGTCTGTCTGTCTCTCTCTCTCTCTCTCTCTCTCTCTCTCTCTCTCTCTCTCTCTCTCTCTCTCTCTCTCTCTCTCTCTCTCTCTCTCTCTCTCTCTCTCTCTCTCTCTCTCTCTCTCTCTCTCTCTCTCTCTCTCTCTCTCTCTCTCTTGCTCCCTCCTTCTCCTCTCTCTCTTATTGTCAACTACACTTCCCAACCCTCTCTTCTTCCCCTCCATCTCCCATTCTCCACTTCTTCCCTTCGTCTGCCATTCCTCCCTCTCGCCAATTCCGCGTTCCATTACCTTGTTCATAAAACTGTCAGCTGACCTTGAATCGTAAAAGTTGTCGCGCCTCATAAACTTATATGTTATAGTCTCGTAATCATTGCCATGTATTTAATTTGCATAAAATCTGTCATATAACTTCGCGTTCATGTCATGGCCATAAATTGGATTTCAAAGCGGCGATATTTTTTTCTTTATTTCCCACTCTAACTTTTAGATTATCTTTTACAAATCTATAGTTAAGATAGGAATTTCAGTGTTGATTTGTTTATATATAACAAGATGGAGATATTTATTCACCCTCCCAATTTATAGTTATTATTCCCAACTCTATAGTTTGGATGGGGATTTCAGTGTCCATTTGTTTACAACTCTATTTGTTTATATGTTTATTTGTTTATATATAACAAGATGGAAATACCAGTGTTGATTTGTTTGTATTTAACAAGAAGGAAATAAAGATTCAGAAGGTAAGTTGTCTTGTCGTCTCTTCGTCAACGATATAATAGGAAAGTTAATGGTCTGGATAAGCCTGGTAATAAAACTTTCTCAGTGCATTTAGGTCCTTGAAATGGCAGACTTGCAACTTGGATTTGCAACTGTAATGCTGTCCTCCAGTGCTTGCTTGTATGTCGTCAATGTTGCTCTTCTACCGTGTTCTCCTTCCATGTCTGTTATCCGTTTTTCCATGTCTGTTATCCGTTTTCTTTTTTTTTATTCTTAATTTTCTTTCTCTTCTTCCCCTTCCTTTCTCCTTGTCATTATCTTATCTGCTTCCTCTGTTCCTCGCCCTTCCCTTCGTCTGACAAGCATCTTCTTTTCCCCCTATCACTAAACCTGTCGCATTTAATCCACCATCCAGATTATCAATTTCCCTGCTCCCTCTCTTCGTTAAAGTCTCCTCTTCTCTTCCTTTCTTCATATCATCATTCGTTTTCTCTCTTCCTCTCTTCCGATATATCTCCTCAAGACACCCCTGTTTCTATTTTTGATTTTATTTCAATCCTTCCATCCTTTCTTTATTCCTTTTTCTAGACTTTTCTCTTCCCTTCCTTTCTCATATCATCATTCGTTTTCTCTCTTCCTCTCTTCCGATATATCTCCTCAAGACACCCCTATTTCTATTTTTTATTTTATTTCCATCCTTCCTTCCTTTCTTTATTCCTTGTTCTAGACTCTCTTCTCTTCCCTTCCTTTCTCTTACCATTATCTTATATGTCTTCCATTATCTTTCATTTTCTTCTTTCACTATCATCATCAATTTACCAAACCAATCACCAATTCCATTCCTTCCTCTCCATTTATCACTCTACCTATTCCCACCATCATCAACCCTTCCTTCCTTCTTTTATTACCGTTTTATCTATTTTCTCCGTTCTTCCCCCATTTATTACGCTTAACGCCCCATTCCGGTTACCAATATTCTTCCTTCTTATCTTCCTTCACTCCCTTCCTTTCTTCCTTTCTCTTCTCTGTCATTATTATCCTGCTATCGTTATCATTATTATCATTCTAGCATCATTATCGTTTTATTATTATCATCATTCTACCAGTAAGATTATCCTTTCGTTAATATCATATCATTAGTATCATAATTCTATCATTATCATCACTCTTAGTATTATTATCTTATCATTATTATCATTCTATTATCATTGGTATTCTATCACAATCATTCTATCATTATTATTCTATAATCATAATAATTCTGTCATTATTATCTTTTCATCATCATTATTTTTCATACCAATTCCATCATTATCATCATTATTTTCATTCTGACATTATCATCATCCAATCATTCTGATCATTCTATTACTGTCATCATTCGATCCTATTATCAATTTGTTATTATTATCCATCATTATCATCACTCAATTATTATCATCATTCATCATCATTCATCATCATCAACATATCATCATCATCATTCCAACATTATCATCATTCCATCATCATTGTAATTCTATCAATAACATCATTCCTTTTTATCATCATTCTATTATTCTTCATCATTCCATCATTATCATCATTCCTCACCATTTATACTATCGTATCATATCCATAACATCATACTATCCTCATTATCATTCTCTCATTACCATCTCTCTACCCCCATTTATCCATCTATCTCCTCTTCCCATCGTCTTAAGAACGTTTTTTTTCTTTCTTTTCTCTCTCCAAGTTCCCGTCTTCTCTCCCTGTCAAGCAACCTGTGTTAATCCTCGTGACCTGAGACCTCCGTGGCGTCCTAAGGTCACGTGACTCATAGAGGGAAAGGGACAGTTATTGCGAAAGGTTAGAGGGGGTTTGTGATGCCGTCGGGTCGCGTTCGTGTAATCCCTCCGGATAATCGCGTTCTTGTGCGATCGGTACGCGAACGGGTGCCTGGATCATGGTTTTTTTATTATTATTTTTTTTTTTTTGGGGGGGTGGATGGGTGAGGGGGGTGGGGTGGACGGGAGGGGGGTGTCGTTCGCGCGTTTATATAGAGAGGGAGATAGAGGGATTACGAGGGTGTATGGGTGTTGTGTTTGTGTTTGTTTTGTGTGTGTGTGTGTATGTGTGTGCGTGTGTGTGTTTATTCAAGAGCATCTCTTTTGATCTTCTACAGGAAACATATACACAGACACACACACACACACACACACACACACACACACACACACACACACACACACACACACACACACACACACACACACACAACACACACAACACACACCACACGTACACACAAACACACACACACACGTACATACAAACATACACACACATTCCCAGGAGTTAAAACAATAATTGCACCTGGATAGATATTTTACCAATCATTAAGCTTTAAAAATTATTTTCCAATAAACCTAGATTACCATACAATTGTTTTGTAATTACTTTATGGTAAAGAATTTTGATGAAATCGGTTAGCGCTGTGTTGGTTTCTGAAAATTGTAAAAGAAGGAAAATGGTTGATAATGGAGTTACAATAATATGTTATATAGTAAATGTTTTATTTGTAGTAATACAGGGTGTCTATTGAATGGATGATATATTTCAGTGTCATTATTATCATTATCATCAAAGGATACCGCATACACAGAACACAAACAACGTACATAACCAAATAAACAGACACATTGAGACAAGCAACACACACACACTCATAAAAACCCCATTCAAGCATACGCACACATTCAGACAACCACACACACACACTCAGTTAAGAATGCATACACGCACACGCACACTCAGACAAACACACACACACACGAAACAAGGACGGAAATGCTAATCATACACAATCGCAACATGTACATGGCACAACATACACACACACACACACACACACACACACACACACACACACACAGAATCCCCCCAACACACAAAAAATCCAATCTAAAAAAAAAAAAAAAAAAATGGACACAATCAAAACAGATACTAACCCCCCCTCCTCCTCCTCCTCCCCCCCCCTTCCCTTCTCTCCCCGCCAGCCCCCGACCACTTCCGCCCGCGCGTGTGCTCGCTGCCGGAGAAGCCCTACAACCCGAGGGACGCCGAGGAGCTCTACCGCCTCAGGTCCTTCGCCATCACCTCCAAGGGCGTCGTCAACCGGGGCGACTCCATCATCTCGAAGAGGTCGCGCTCCAACACCTCCGTCTGCTCCACCAACTCGAGGTGAGTGTGTGAGGGAGGGGGGGAGGGGAGGGGGAGGATGAAGGGGAGAGAGGGGAGAGGGGGAGGAGGGGGGAGGGGCAGGGGTTGGGTAGGGGAAGGGGGTTTGTGGTGGAGGAGGGGGGGACTGGGAAAGGGAGGGGGTGGGCTTCAGGATAGGAGGGAGGAGGGTGGGAGGAGAGGGTAAAGAGGAAGAGGAAAATGAGATGGAAGGGGATTTTGGGGAGGGGAAAGGAGGGGGGAGGGGGAAGAGGGGGTAGATGAAGAGGGAGGAGAGAGCAAGAAGGGAGGAGAAGAAGAGAGAGGAGGGGAGGAAAGAGGAAAGGGGGGAGGGGTGGAAGAAAGGAATAGGAGAAAGGAACAGAGGAGGAAGGGATAAAGGAGGAGAAGATGGAGAAGGAGGAGGAAAGAGAAGAAAAGAGGAAGAGGAAGAGGGAAAAAAGGAGTATGGGGAGGAGAAGGAAGAGGAGGAGGAGGTGGTGATGGATGAGAAGAAGGAGGAAGAGGAGGAGGAGGAGGAAGAAGAATAAGAATAAGGAGAGGAGGAGGAGAAGGAGGAGTGAGGAAAAGGATGAAAAGAAGAAAGACGAGGAAACAGAAAATGGAGAAGAAGAGAAGAAAGTGTGCAGATAAAAATACAGAAAAGAAAATTAGAAGAAAAAACAGAGAACAATAGAAAGAAATGACAAAGATAAAAAAGAGACAAAAATGACAATAGCAATGACGATAATGATTAGAGTTGAATATCATCAATATCGCTTATTTTAGCACAAACGCAAAGAACAAAAGTTAAAGTAGCAACAGCAATAATAACATTATTGTAACAATAACAATCACAATAAAAACGCACATGATAAAAATCATTAATAGAGTAATATAGATATGAGAATGGGAATGGTGATAAAAAGATAATGATTTTGATAATAAAAGATAAAATCAGCCATAATATGAACTAAAAAATATCAATTCAATAAGAATAGTGATAATATCGATAATGATAATGATATTGGAAATCACAATAATGATGATAATATCGGAAATCATGATAATAAAGACAATATTAGTACTACTAATGATCAAGATGATGATAAGATGTAATAAGGTGATAATCGTTTATGATAATAACGATGATGATCATAATAATAATGATGTTGATAATGATAATGATATTCAGGATGAAAATACTAGTAATGATATAGGAATATTGATGATGATAACAACAGTAGTAATATAAAATGAAAAAACGATAATGATGATAATAATGATAATGATGATAATAATAATGATAATAATGATAATGATAATAATAATGATAATAATAATAATAATATAATGATAATAGTATGATAATGATAATAGGATAAATAATGATATGTAATCATAATAATGATTATAATGATAATGGTAATAATACGAATTGTAATAATGATAATAAAAAAAATAATGATAATGATAATGTAATAATAATATAATTAATTAATAATAATTGATAATAAATAATTAATAATTAATATAATAATAATAATAATAATAATAATAATAATAATAATAATAATAATGATAATAATAATAATAATAATGATAATAATAATAATGATAATAATATTGATAATAATAATGATAATGATAATAATAATAATGATAATGATAATAATAGTTATAACAATAAGATAAATAATAATAACAACAAAAATAATGGTGATACTGATAATGATAATCATAAAGATAAATACAACAATGATTAAGTTAATGATTAAGATGATGATGATGATAATGGTAATGACGTACTAATGATAATAGCAGTGATAATAGCAATAATAGTAATGATAATAATTATAATAGAAATAATAATGATAATGATGATGATGACAGTAATGGCAGCGATAATGATGATAGTGATGATAGTGGTAATAATGAGGATAATGATAATAACATTAATAATGATAATAAGCGTAATGATTATGATAATGATGATATTTATAATAGAAATAATACCAGTAATAATGATGATAATGATGATAATAATAACAATAATAATAAGAATAGAATTAAAAGCGAAAGTAACAGTAAAATAAGGATTAGAATAATAATGGTAGTAATAATGTTAATAATAATGGTGGTAATAACAATGAACATAATGATAATATTAATGATCATCATAATGATAATGATAGTAATAATAATAATAATAATAATAATAATAATAATAATGATAATAATAATAATAATAATAATAATAATGATAGTGATGGTAACAATAGTAATGATAGTAACAATGAATATGATAATAACAATGAAAATGATGGTGATGATAATAATAATGGTATTGATAATGAGGACAATAGTTAGGATGATAAGGATAATGATTATTAGTAATAATGATAATGACAATAGAAAGAAGAATATGAAAAGGAATAATGATAATGATTGTAATAATGACGAGGATTATCATAATGATAATGATAGTGATAATGATGATATTGTTAATGATAACAACAATAATAATGATAATGATGATAATTATAATCACAATAATGATAATGAGAATAATAATAATGATAAGAATAATGATACTAATAGTAATGATTATAAAGATATCAATGATAATAGTAGTAATAGTAACAATAATGATATTAGTAATGATAATGATAATGATAAAAAAAAACATTAATACTAATGATAACAATTATGAAAATGATAATGATAATAAGAAATACAGTGATGATGGTGATAATAATAATAATAATAATAATAATAATAATAATAATAATAATAATAATAATAATAATAACGGTGATGATAACTATTTATGAGATAGTGATCTGATAATTATTATAATAACGGCAATAATAATGCTATCCATGATCATAATAATAACAATAATGAGTATAACAGTATAACGATATGTGTGTGCGTGTGTACATGTGTGCATGCATGTATTTTTGCACAGTAAAAGTATAATATCGTGTGTGTGTGTGTGTGTGTGTGTGTGTGTGTGTGTGTGGTGTGTGTGTGTGTGTCTGCGTGCGTGCGTGCATGTATTTGCGTGCATAAAGAATTTTCCAACCTTGGAGCAGTAGCAGTGAACCGAACTCGTTACACGAACGAAACTTTCCTTCCGTTGTAAGTAGGTCCGCTTGTCCGAACACTTTGCTCAGCGGTGTTCCCTTGAGAGCCCTGGGGTTTCCCGCCGCGATGACGTCACTGGGACTTTATTTTTGCCACACACACACACCACACACACACACACACACACACACACACACACACACACACCACACACACACACACACACACACACACACACACACACACACACACACACACACACAACACACACACACATTATATATATATATATATATATATATATATATATATATTATATATATATATCACACACACACACACACACACACACAACACACACACACACACACACAACACACACACACACACACACACACACACACACACACACACACACACACACACACCACACACACACACACACACACACACAACACACACAACACACAACACACATATATATATATATATATATATATATATATATATATATAGTATATATATATATATATATTATATATATATATATATATATATATATATATATATATATATATATACATATATATATATTATATATATATATATATATATATATATATATATATATATATATATATATATATATATATATTCATCATACACACACACACACACACACACACACACACATTTCATTAATGTGGCGCTGAATATAATTTTTATGATTGGCGTTGTTATTATAAAACTAAATGTCTTTTTAATGGGAAGTTAGAAATTATTCACTCCATTGGTAAAGAATCGTGATAATAACTCATAAATAACGTGATAATAATAATAACTCCATTGTTAATAATCGTGATAATATATTTTCAACATTTGGCGATGATGCAGAATTTATGACTTGAACAATCTGCAATAATTTATTTGATTAAAACTGATACTGAATGATGATAATGATAACGATTATTAATAATACATCAGCGGCTATCGTCAATGGAAAAGCAATTATGGATATGAATGTGTGAATATTAAAAACGGTTTGATTTTCTGTTTATTTGAATTCGTTTTTATTATCTGTTCTGTCAGTCATCACTCCCTTCGCCTTTTTTTTTTCTTTTTCCGCTCTCCTTCTCCTCTCTTTTAATCCTTCTTTCTCTTCGCTCTCGTATTTTCTTCCTCGTTCTCTCCTCTCCTCATTTTATCAATTTTCTTTCTTGTCTTTTTTTATCTCTTTCTCTCCTATTGATTTTCCTTGCTTTCACTCTTCCATTTCCCTTTCTCTCTCTCTTCCCTTCACCCGCCTTTAATATTCCTTTCTCTTCTCCTCTCCTCTTATCTCTCCCTTCTTCGCTTTCACTCTCTCTTCACCACTTCACCTATCATTTTTTTTCTTGTATTCCCTTATTCTCCCTTCCTCTTCTATCCTATTTCCTTCCTTTCTCTCCATTTTCCTATCTCCCTTTTGGCTCCCATCATCCCCTTACTCCTCTCTCCTCTTTCGCATATCCTATCCTCATTTCATTCTCCGCTCCTATCCTTCCCTCTCTTCTTCCTATTCCCTTTCCCCTTTTTCCTTCCAGCATTCCCTTCCCTTCTTTGCTATGCCTTATCTTCTTTCTTCTCTTTTCTCTCTTCTTTCTTTCTCACTCCTTTCTTTCTTTCTTTCTTTCTCTCTCTCTCTCTGTCTCTCTCTCCCTCTCTCTCTTTCTCTCTCTCTCTCTCTCTCTCTCTCTTACTCTCTCTCTCTCTCTCTCTCTCTCTCTCTCTCTCTCTCTCTCTCTCTCTCTCTCTCTCTCTCTCTCTCTCTCTCTCTCTCTCTCACTTCTCTTCTTTCTCTCTCTCTCTCTCTCTCCCTTAAAACCCACTCACGCGGAACGGAATACTGCTGCATTCCCCTCGTATGGGCATTTCCCCTTAAACCTTCATTTCCCCTCTTCCCTTTCCCTTCTCGCTGGGCAATGCACAGAGGAGATAGAGAGAGGGAGATGATGATGAAGAAAGAGGGGAGTGGGGAGAATTTTTTTTTCGCGCCTCAATCCTTCCCCGTTTCTTCGCTTTTTTTTTTCTCTTATCTCTCTCTCTTTCTGTGTGTGTGTGTGTGTGTGTGTGTGTGTGTTGTGGTGTGTGTGTTGTGTTGTGTGTGTGTGTGTGTGTGTGTGTGTGTGTGTGTGTGTGAGAGAGAGAGAGAGAGAGAGAGGGAGAGAGAGAGAGAGAGAGAGAGAGAGAGAGAGAGAGAGAGAGAGAGAGAGAGGAGAGAGAAGAGAGAGAGAGAGAGAGAGAGAGAGAGAAAGAGAGAGAGAGAGAGAGAGATACTAATAGAACGGGATAGAGGGAGCGAATAAGAGGAAAAGATAGAGATAAAGAGAGAAAGAGG
>NW_020870219.1:1447977-1451118 GCF_003789085.1 Penaeus vannamei | reverse complement strand
GGCGGCGTGGAATAGGAAGTGGGAAATATGGGGCATTTTTTTCTTTTTTTTTACCCTATGCTTTTTATGATCATTGAGAAGCTTGTAAATGTTAATATCTTGTAGAAAGATGATTTTACTGATGCTACAAACAAGGCAGGTGGCTATCTTGAAAAGGGAGATGATACCAAAGTGTGTAATGAATATATAGTGTTAATTACAGTTATCTAGATTATTGGACATCCTGACCAGAGGGAGAGAGAGAGAGAGTGAAATGTCATTGACCGAGATCAGTTCAACACATATCCTTAGGAAGCAAATGATTTATAAATACTGATATCGCTCATTATGATAATGGAAAGGATTATAGTTTAATCATTACAGGTAAGAATAACAGAAACTCTAATAGCATTGGTGGAGATTACAAAAGTTTGTTCAGGCATGAAAATGGAGGCGGATTAAGTGATATTAGATCATTATGTAATGAATATTCTCTATATACTCGACTATGAAAACACAAACCTGAAATTTTCCTAACGACGTGAAATTATTGAATTTTCTCTAATCATTATAGAGATCGATTTATGATATCGTTATGACTGCTGAATAATCCGGAATTTCTTTTCTGAAAAAGTATCGTATATTTGTTGTATACATATACATGTGTACATATGCATGTAAATATCCCTCCCCACAAGACACACACACACACACACACACACACACACACACACACACACACACACACACACACACACACACACACACACACACACACACACACACACACACACACACACACACACACACACACACACACACACACACACACACACATATATATATATATATATATATATATATATATATATATATATATATATATATATATATATAGTATGTATACTATATCTACCTATCTATATATGTAGTATATATATATATATATATATATATATATATATATATATATATATATTAATATATATATATAATATATTATATATATATATATATATATATATATATATATATATATATATATATATATATATGTATATATAGAGAGAGA
Source organism: Penaeus vannamei (assembly GCF_003789085.1). NCBI lineage: Eukaryota > Metazoa > Arthropoda > Malacostraca > Decapoda > Penaeidae > Penaeus > Penaeus vannamei. The sequence goes on along the minus strand of NW_020870219.1, from coordinate 1,450,067 downwards.
GAGAGAGAGAGAGAGAGAGAGAGAGAGAGAGAAAGAAAGAAAGAGATCTGTATATAAGTGTGCGTGTGAGTTTTCATGATACATACTACATGATTTTTTTTTATATCTCCAATTACATAAACTCGAAAGGTTTTCCTGCACATCCACTATCCAGCACGATGTCTGTGAAACAACACTTCTGTGCATTTTTCCTTCAGTTGCAATGCATCTCCTATTCTGTCTATCTTCTCTCGGAATTTCCTGCTCTTATCTCCGCTGTCGTATTTTCTCGTCGGAAAAGAACGTTCAGAGAGGTCACACGTCAAGGGTCAAAGGGCGAACGGACGGTAGTAGTTTCGGCTTAAACGAGAAATGCATTTTAGTTACCGTATTATTTTCTTATTTTCTTAGTTTCAATTCAAATTTCAACTAGATTACATTTCTTTACTAAAATCGTGGTTTTTTTTTTTGTAAACATATTGACTTTCTGTTCTTTCGACCTTTGGCCCTTGATGTGTGACCTTCCTGGGAAAAAATTTAGTTAATTCTGGAGTCAGAATCAAGAAGTGGATGTAACTTCAGTAATCCGGTAGGACAGCCTTTCATTACTATTTTCATGAAATAACAATATTCTCAGTTTGGTTTAATGGAAATACAAAGAAAAAAAAAGTCGTGGCTTAATCGAACGTGAAATTGAAAACGAAATAAAAAATCGTTTTTTACCATCAGTTTTTATCAGCCAATGTTTTAAAATGGCACAATGGCTTTGTAAAACTTTAGCCGGGGCATGAATAATTTCTAAAATTATATATGAAATCGTGGAAAATACTATATATCGCGATGGAATGTATGACAAACGTAGATTTACTTGTTAGAAAAATAACATAATTTTATTGTACTGACAATTATACATTCATCTTGGCTTAAATACAAACTTACTATTTAGATATCACTTGATAGATGTACTGATATTAAGGAAGAGAGGAATACGATAAGATAATGATGACAACAATGACGACGATCACTATAATAATAATGATGATAATGATAATGATTATGGTGACTGACTGCAGTGATATATTTATTACGGTGATGACAACAAAATAACTGGTGATGGCGACAATGGTGATGACGATGATTGATGATGATGACAATGATGATGATAGCACACGAATACCACAAAATCCTGCCGTGTCGACGAGGCTGGCCGTTCCGTGTCAGGACAACGAGGAGCGAGCGCAAGGGAACGAGGGAACGGCCGGAGCAGCACCTCGGGCGTCCATCGAGGCAGCGCAGTGCTGGAGGCGCGTCCGGGCGGTGAAGGTGCTAAGTTGTTGCTCTGATAAACTTCGGGAACGAGATTGGATGCCGTTGGGGAGGATGACGGAGAGGAAAGGGCGGCGTGGGAATAGGGGGAGGTGGGAAATACGTGGCACTTTCTTGTTTTCACTTTTTTTTTTTTTTTTTTTTTTTTTTTTTTATCTACTTATATATTTAATTATCTACTTATTATTATTATTTTTGTATCATATGAGAAGTCTGCAATTTTTCTGATGCTACAAGCAAGGCAGGTGACGATCATGAAAAGGTTGATGATTCCAGAGTCTAATGATCCAGCACAAAATATATATATATATATATATATATATATATATATATATATATATAATATATATATATATATATAATGTCAATTACAGGTATTTACATTATTGTATATCCTGACCGGAGCGAGAAAGACTGCTGAATTGCCATTGGCTGAGATGAATCCAACAATAGTGGCCTTTAGACATATCCTTAGGAATTATAAGACTTCTAAATACTGATATCGCTTATTATAACAAAAATTGGTTATCGTTCAATCATTGTATATAACAGAAACAATAATGCTGATGGAAATTATCGAAAAAGTTAGTTCAGGAATGATAATGGAGGCAAATTAAGTGATATTAGCTCATATTATAATGGATATACATATTCTATTGTATTTATACTCGACTATGAAATTCCGAGAATCTAATTTTCCTGATGATATTTTGTTTAGTCATTGAGAATATCAACATGTAATATCGTTATGACTAAGGAATAGTCCGAAAAAGTATCGTATACAT
>NW_020870219.1:1437977-1442977 GCF_003789085.1 Penaeus vannamei | reverse complement strand
CTTTGAAACAATAATACACGTCAATATTAACCTTTATGATAATAAAAAACAACTGATTATGCTTTAAATAAGCTTTTTGAAGTTTCAGTATAATATATATATATATATATATATATATATATATATATATATACATACATTATATACATATATATATATATATATATATTATATATATATATATATATATATATAATATATATATATATATATATATATATATATATATATATATATATATATATATATATATATATATATATATATATATATATAATATATATATAGCTCAGGCAGATATGACTTTACTTATATACGATAAGAATTATATTCAATACGCAGATGATCTGTGTTGTTCATTTTTTATTGCAATGTTAAATATCAATACAATGGATTAACATATTTTGTAAAATGCTTGGTTATTACCAAAATCTCAATTCTGACAAATGATGTAACCTCTCCCATAATAAAAAGTAATTGTGTTAAGTACCAACGTATTGCGTTGAGTTGCTGTTTACATGATAAGGGGAGAGAGAAAGAGAAGGAGGGAGAGGGAGAGGAGAGGGAGAGGAGAGAGAGAGAGGAGAGAGAGAGAGAGAGAGAGAGAGAGAGAGAGAGAGAGAGAGAGAGAGAGAGAGAGAGAGAGAGAGAGAGATAAACAGACACAGAAAGACGACGGAGACACAGAGATAGACATAGAAACAGTATAACAGAAGTTAACAGAACATAAAATATTGACTGGGGATGAAAGACACGTAGATAGAAAAATCATATATGCCATGTACAATGAAAATAACACATGAAAAGAATAGAAAGAAAAGGAAATAATATATCTAATATAGAACGAATGAAAGACACAAGGATTGAACAATAGGAACATGAACTCTGGATACCATGAAAATACAGAAAGAGGAGAATAAAAGAAGAAAGAGGATAGAAAGAAGAAGAAGAAAGAGAACAAGAAACAGAATGGTGATGGTAATAACAATAATGATAATAATAAAGAGAAGAGGAAGAACAACAAAAAGAAGAAGGAGAAGAAAAAGAACATGAAGAAGCCGATGAAGACGAACACAAAAGAACAAGGACACGAAGAAGGAAGAGAAGAAATCATCTACGACACATAAAACTCGCTTCACAGAAATTGCAGAGAAAAAATGACATTAAAACAAACACCCCAGACAAAGAGGATTGTGTATTTTGTTCTCTAATAACATTCTAGGCTTTGTCTCTCTGCTGTTAGCTGTTGTTGCACTCCCCCCCCTCCCTTGTCTGTTAGCTTATTAACTTTTCAGTCTGTGTATTAAACAGTGCAGGTAGAGATTAAACGTTAAGTGGCTTATTTGCAGTAAATAATTTCCGTTTTCGAATCTGAAACGTCTATTATACTATGATGTGAAATGTGTCAATAGTTATTCAACAGTTGATGAATCAGACGATCGGACTTTTAGAACCACAATGATCAATGCATTTCAGAAAAGAGAAAGTAAATGTAAATAGACTTTATAAACACATGCGATCGCAGTGTTGTGTCGCTCACTTTCCTCGCAGAAAACCTCATCGTCAGTCCGAGCGAGTTAGAGAAAGTGTATGTTGTATGTAAAGAGAAAGTGTATGTGTTGTAAAAGAAAGTGTATGTAAAGAGGAAGTGTATGTAAAGAGAAAGTGTGCTCACTATAAACACGCGAGATCGAAGTGTTGCGTCGCTCACTTTCAGAGAAGTGAATGTCCTCCACTATAAACACGCGAGATCGAAGTGTTGCGTCGCTCACTTTCCTCAGAGAAAGTGTATGTAAAGAGGAAGTGTACGTAAAATGACACTATAAACACGCGAGATCGAAGTGTTGCGTCGCTCACTTTCCTCAGAGGAAACCTCGTCGTCAGTCCGAGCGAGTCACGGGCTCAGGGCTTCCTCCCCCGAAGCAACCTCGCGAATCTCCACCGTGAAGAGTCTGCCAGAAGGAGCGATTAAGGCCAAAGGATTATCGCAATCTCCAAGGGAAAATGGCCAAGATAAGGCGCATTAGTGACCAGATGAGCGTATTTTATTCTGACTCTCCTAAGAAGGGCATAGGTCATAGGGCATGATATAGATATTGGCTGACCTTTAAATTTCTTGGTTTTTGAATCATCTATAGCTTGGTAGAAGTAATGAAAGGGAAAGATGAATTATTTTAGTAAAGAAATAAAATATCGAATGCATGATATTAAAAGGATTTTGAAATACAAGATATTAGAGTAAACAATGAAAATTGCAAGACCAAAAATAAAATGTAATATTGAAAAGTTGAAAAAAACGGAAGTAAACGGAATTTAATGAAAAGGCGCGAGTACAGTGCTTATATAAGGAGAGAAAATGCTTTTATTATGAGTTGCTGCTATTGAAATCATCAGAATAAATACAGCTCTTCAAAAACACATGTATACATACATAAATACGTGTACTATACCTACAAACACACATACACGCACACACGTACACAGACACACATACCACACACACACACACACACACACACACACACACATGTATATGAACACAAGCACAGAGTATGCGTATACAAGACAACAACAAGATCCTAAATCCTTCATAGTGAGTCTGCATCGACAAGATATAGTAATAAAACTGCAATGATGGTTCGGAAGTTCAAAGCTTCTGTTTATATAATCTCTTGAAACGGGATTGAACAGTTGTTGATTATGCAGGATATCGTGAGGGACATAATGTGTCTGTCAATGATGTTTGTACCAGTATTTTTTTTTCTCGTGTAAGAAGTGGTAGAAATTGAAACAGAAATGGCTATGAATGACAAAGAGACAGATTTGCATTGCTATTCTTATTCTGAAGTACCTCTCACTCTATTTACCTATATGTCTGTCTATGTATGTGTATATACGCAAAAGTATGCTCGATAACGTAAAACTGACGAAGACCTGACAGAATTTAAGAAGCAGACTTTATTGAAAGTTATACAAAAGGGTGTTTTCCAATTCCATTCAAAATCTTCCTTTATCCTACAGTTTTTGTTTTCAGTGTTACAAAGGATTGACTTTCTAGTTTTTTGTTTTTTTTGATGAAAAAGAAATGATTATGAACGTAACGTTGTCAATAGAAACGCAAGAAAAGAAGAAAAAATAACTAAATGACAATAATAATAAAAAAGAGATGATATTAATCATAAAGATAATTTTAAAAACATATGATAATAAGGATAATTATGATAATTCACATTAACTAAGAGACAAAAGTCGGTATTTTCCTTTCCAATCATATCCAAATAGATATGTTATGTCACGCCGAAAATCTCTCCCTCCGCTACACCTGAGGCCGCTCGAGCTGCTTCCCCTTCGTGTCATGCAGTGTATTTGGTCAGTGTAAAAAGGACGTGATGGAACTGGACACGATATTTTTTTTTTTTTTTTTTTTTTTTTTTTTTTTTTTTTTACTATCTCCTGGTGTGAAAGAAAAAGTTATAATGATTTTGATGATGGAATGATGATTATGATATTGATATTGATGATGAAAGTGATGATAAAATATTAATAACAACACCAATAACAATAATAGTAGCAATAATAATAATGATAATGATACTACTGCTACTACTACTACTAATATATATACTACTACTACTATTACTACTATACTACTACTAATAGTAATGATAATAATGATAACGCTGATAATAATAGTAATAATTGTAACAATAATAATGATAACATTGATGATAATAATGATAACTGAGATAATATAATCAAAACAATATTACTAATGTTACTACTACCAATAATAATAACAATATAAAATTAATTTACAAATTTTGCCCTAATAAGATTTTTCAAACATCATCAATAAGTTTAAAGATACTGAAGAATACTTACAAAGTATTGAAAGATGAGAACCTCTCTTCCTTCCTCCTTCCTTTCCTTCTTTCTCCCTCCCCCTCCCTCCTCCCTCTCCTCTCTCTCTCTCTCTCTCTCTCGCTCTCGATCTAACTCTCTCTCTCTCTCTCTCTCTCTCTTCTCTTCTCTCTCTCTCTCTCTCTCTCTCTCTCTCTCTCTCTCTCTCTCTCCTCTATCTCTCCTCCCCTTCCCTCTCAGCTGACATTTCACACCATTGGTAAATTTAGGTGAATGGAAACCAAGGGAAAACTTCCCAAATATTGGGATTGTATCAAGAAAATGCCATAAGAGAGATTCAGTGAAGGTTTAAAGTGCAAAGGTTTTAAGCATGTCTATGCACACACACACACACACACACACACACACACACACACAACACACACACACACACACACACACACACACACACACACACACACACAACACACACACACACACATAAACACAAACACACATACATTTGATGGTGTATGGTGTTACGAAAGACGCTACGTGCATGGCCTTGATGTTCGTGCCAGTGTTGAATGTCTTCTTGTTTACAGTTCTGGAAATAGTTGATGGCGTGAAAACTCCCTGTGTAGAGCTTTATAATGAAGAATTTATATATATTATATATATATATATAATATATATATATATATATATATATATATATATATATAAAATGTGAACATCTTGAGAGAGAGAGAGAGAGAGAGAGAGAGAGAGAGAGAGAGAGAGAGAGAGAGAGAGAGAGAGAGAGAGAGAGAGAGAGAGAGAGAGAGAGAGAGAAAGTGACAGGCAGAGATGTGAAATGAACAGCACTACCATGGAATGTAAGAGGCATACAGGTACAAAAAGTGCATAGCATAAGAAAAATAAATAAATACTCGTAAAACCAAGAACAGAAAAGAAACATATATAAAACATACATTTCCAATATATTATGACAAATGAAATCACCACAGAACTATGGAATAATTAACAGAGCAAGAAAAAGGCTTTAATCCGCCACAAAGTATAGAAAGAAAACCCCGAAAAAAACCCGGATTGCGTCAGTGAGGTCATGCTGTCATACAGGTCCATACGCGCTCCATGCAAATTTCATATATTGTTCA
>NW_020870219.1:1430477-1432977 GCF_003789085.1 Penaeus vannamei | reverse complement strand
AATCCAAACTTTTTCATAGAAAACGTTTGCTGGTTGAACAGGAGACTAAAAAAAAAAAGGATGGTCGTGTTTTCTATTTATTTTCTTCCTTTTATTTTTATCAGTGTTGTTGCCTGTCACTAATTTCGTTTTAGAACAATACTAGAGTTGAAAATTTGTCTTTGGTCAAAAAGATAAACAATTGGATTTAAACTATAGGCTAGTTTTGCGTCTGTCTGTCTCTATTTCTCTTTGTAACTCATACCCTGAGAATCTATTCTCTCTCTCTCTCTCTCTCTCTCTCTCTCTCTCTCTCCATCTATCCATCTATCTCACTCTCTCTCCTTCTCACACACTCTCTTTGTGTGTGTGTGTGTTTGTCTTCCCATCACTCCCGGTCTCTCTCACTTCTTTGCTTAATCCCTCCTTCTCTTTCCCTCGCATCTTTCCGCCTTCCTTTTTTTTTTCTCTCTCTCCCTCTCTCTATATATGTATATGTCTTCCCTCACTCCCCCTCTCTCTCTCGTCTTTGCTTCATTCCTCGCATGTCCCTGCTTTCCCTCTCTCTCTCTATCTCTGTTTGTCTTTCCCTCTCTCTTTCTCCCTCTCTTTCTCTCTATGTCTTCCCTCACTCCCTCTCTCTCTCTTCTTTGCTTCATCCTTCCTTTTCTCTTTTCCTCGTATCTTCCCGCCTTCTCTCTCTCTCTTCTCTCTCTCTCTCTCTCTCTGTCTGTCTGTCTGTCTGTCTGTCTGTCTGTCTGTCTGTCTGTCTGTCTCTCTCTCTCTCTCTCTCTCTCTCTCTCTCTCTCTCTCTCTCTCTCTCTCTCTCTCTCTCTTCTCTCCTCCCTCCCTCTCCCTCCCCCCTCTCTCTGTCTGTCTTTCCCTCCATCCTTCCCTCTCTCTTTCTCTCTTCCTTGATTCCTCCCTCCTCTTCTCTCTTCCTCGCATCTTCCCCCCTTTCTCTCTCCCACCCTCTCTCATCCTCGCTTCCTCTCTCTTCTCCTCTTTTTGGGATGTCGAGTCAATTTCGAGAATTGGCGAAATCTCGTGGCTGACATTTTATACCATGCGTGAGGTTGGATGCATTTACGGCAGAGAAAAATGTTGAAAATAGTTGAACTGTATCAAAGGAATGCATTCATAAATGTGTATAGATGGTTTTGAATTGCAAAGCTCTTGTGGGTGTGGATGTATATGATATATGTTTAGAGAGGGAAAGTGGGAGGGAGGGAAGGAGGGAAGAAAAGAGAGAGAGAGAGAGAGTGAGAGAGAGAGAGTGAGAGAGAGAGAGAGAGAGAGAGAGAAGAGAGAGAAGAGAGAGAGAGAGAAGAGAGAGAGAGAGAGAAGAGAGAGAGAGAGGAGAGAGAGAGAGAGAGAAAGAAAGAAAGAGAAAGAGAGAGGAAAGGGGGTTGAAGGAGAGACACACAGACAGATAAAGAGAGACAGACAAACATACAGACAGCGACAGACATACAGACAGTTATTCCTTCACTTCCTCTCACCGTATCGAATTCTCACTCTCATCCACACCTGGGGCGCTCTGGCTATTCCTCCCTTCATGTTATACACAGCACATATTTTCTCCGTAAAAGCTAAGAACCCCAATAGCGATGGGTATGAAATATGGTACCTTTTAACTAAACCCTTTGGCCCTTTTTGTCATCTGTGATAGAAACGCCTGCCGGGCCCAACGAGAAGCATGGCGCCGCAAACGATGAATTCGCGGTAACAACAACAAAAAAATATTTTCGTGTTACTGGTTTTATGTTTAGACTTAGTAGTGAAGGTACTGGTTTTATATTTAGACTTAGTAGTGAAGGTACTGGTTTTATATTTAGACTTAGTAGTGAAGGTACAGGTTTTATATTTAGACTTAGTAGTGAAGGTACTGGTTTTATATTACACTTAGTAGTGAAGGTACAGGTTTTATATTTAGACTTAGTAGTGAAGGTACAGGTTTTATATTAGACTTAGTAGTGAAGGTATGGTTTTATATTTAGACTTAGTAGTTGAAGGTACTGGTTTATAATTTAGACTTAGTAGTGAAGGTACAGGTTTTATATTTAGACTTAGTAGTGAAGGTACTGGTTTATATTTAGACTTAGTAGTGAAGGTACTGGTTTTATATTTTAGACTTAGTAGTGAAGGTAGGTTTTATATTTAGACTTAGTAGTGAAGGTACAGGTTTTATATTTAGACTTAGTAGTGAAGGTACAGGTTTTATATTTAGACTTAGTAGTGAAGGTACTGGTTTTATATTTAGACTTAGTAGTGAAGGTACAGGTTTTATATTTAGACTTAGTAGTGAAGGTACTGGTTTTATATTTAGACTTAGTAGTGAAGGTACTGGTTTTATATTTAGACTTAGTAGTGAAGGTACTGGTTTATATTTTAGACTTAGTAGTGAAGGTACTGGTTTATATTAGACTTAGTATGAAGGTACTTGGTTTTATATTTAGACTTAGTAGTGAGGTATGGTTTTATATTTTAGACTTTAGTAGTGAAGGTACTGGTTTATATT
>NW_020870219.1:1397977-1402977 GCF_003789085.1 Penaeus vannamei | reverse complement strand
CAAAGGAGGAAATCATCTGGGCATGAAGAACAGGGACAGATATTCCTCATTTTCAAAACATACGTCGATATAGAGGTGTACAATCGTTAGAAACATTTTTTTAAACGTGAAGAACAGCTTTTAGGATGATGAAAGAACGAAAGGAGGAGGAGGAGGAGGGAAAGAAGGAGAAGACGAGGAAGAGGAAGAATCAGAAGTAGAATGAAAGAAGAAACATTAGAAGAGGAAACAAAAGAAGAAGAAACTAAAGATAAAGAAGAAAAGAACGCAGAAGCAGAAGAGGAAGGAAAACAGAATATAAGATTAGAAAAATAGAAGGAAAAATAAAAAGAAGAAGCGGAAGAAGACGAAAAAGAAAAGGCAGGAAAGCCAAAGAAGAGACATAATAAAAAAAAGAAAAAAGTAAAAAAAAATAAGAATAAAAACAGAAACAAAAAAAAAGGAATAGGAAAAAAATGAAAAAAGAAAACAAAAGCAGAAGGAAAAGGAAAAAAAAAGAAGAAAAAACAATTCTTCCCAAGAATAGTTAGAAAAGATAACAAAAAATGGTTTCATAAACTGCTTACGGGGTCAAGCTGTCGCTCCGAGTGTTCTCTCGTTGCAGAAAATCCTCCGGGTCGTTGAAGCGGAAGTGTGGGATTAGGTCCTTCATCTCCCAAGTTTCTCGGAAAAGTTAGATCTACGAAGACCTGAACGAAGACCCATTACGTCTTGAGGATTAGTATTGCCGAGTGTTAGTTCTTAAAAGGAATATTGTACATGTGCGTTTATATGTCACTTGATTTATTTTTTCTGTTGATTCTGTTGGAAAAGTTTTTTTTTTCTTTTTTCTTCTTCTACTTCGAGGTATGATGGATAAATAGAATGAAACAAGAGAAAGATGTATATTGATGTGGTTGTTTATTCTGTGAGTTTGTATGTGTGTGTGTGAGAGAGAGAGAGAGAGAGAGAGAGAGAGAGAGAGAGAGAGAGAGAGAGAGAGAGAGAGAGAGAGAGAAGAGAGAAAAATAAGAGAGAGAGAGAGAGAGGAGAGCGAGAGCGAGAGTAAGAGAGAGAGAGAGCGAGAGCGAGAGTAAGAGAGAGAGAGTAAGAGAGAGAGAGAGCGAGAGCGAGAGTAAGAGAGAGAGAGGGAGATGGTCTTTTAACACTCGCACGGAAGGGGTCATATATTATCAGTAATGAATTATTGCAAAATTCAAGCACGCACTCACCCTTTTCCATCTCTGTCACATTTTCTCCAACCACAGAAATACATTTTCGTAAAGAACAGAGCTGACGTAAGTAAATCTTTGGTTAGAATTCTCCGTTATAAATATATTTTTTATCAACTCTCTCTTCTCTCTCTCTCCTCTCTCTTCCTCTCTCTCTCTCTCTCTCTCTCTCTCCTCTCTCTCTCTCTCTTTGTCTCTCTCCTCTCTCTCTCTCCCTCTCTCTCTCTCTCTCCTCTCATCTCTCTTCTCTCTCTCTCTCTCTCTCTCTCTCTCTCTCTCTCTCTCTCTCTCTCTCTCTCTTCTCTCTCTCTCTCTCTCTTCTCTCTTCTCGCTGTTTGTCTGATTTCTTTTGCCTTTGATTGATATAATTGAGAACATTATTTACGCTCCCCTTCTCTCTGTTTCCTTCTCTTTCTCTCTGCATCGTCTGTGTCTCTCTTTCTCTCCATCCATCTATCCTTATATCTATCCATCTATCTCTGCATCCATGTATCTACCCCATCCATCCATCCACCTAACTATTCACCCATCTACCTATCTCTAGAGAGAGAGAGAGAGAGATTGGCATGTAATTGGAATATAATAACGATATATTTACCTATCTATATAAATGTGTATATATATCTACACACATCCACATACACACACATGTACAAACAGATCCACACACACTCACATACACACCACACACACACACACACACACATACACATACATACATACATATATATATATATATATATATATATATATATATATATATATATATATATATATATATATATATATATATATATTATATATATAATATTATAATATATATATATATAATATATATATATATAGCGAGAGGGGCGCAAGAGGCGTGGCCTGTGAAGACGAAAACTGGAGCACAAACGTCCAAGGAAAAAACGAGCGACAAGAACAGAAACCTGGAAAGCGAGTGGTCGTGCATGGACAAAAATATTCGCTCGACAGAGACTGGAAACGATGGAACAATGGATAGAAAGAGAAGGAAATAAGTTTAGGAATAAAAATAACACCGAAGAACAAAATGGAAGAATGGAGGAGTGCGCAAGAATTTTCCGGTGTTGGTGGATTTGTAAATTCTGTTTTCATTTCTTGTTTATAGAATTTTTGACATTTTTTATTACCTGTCATTTTTTACAGGCATTGATATCCGTATGACATTTTCATTTAGTTGACTTTATAATTTTTTCTTTATCCTTTTAAAACAAAAACACGCAAAGTAATCTTTATCCATGTTAACACACACACATATATTATATACACGCACGCATGTGCACACACACACACACACATGTATGTTATATATGCAGAGCATAATTCTAATCTATCTATCTATTATCTATCTAATCTATCTATATATCTATCTATCTATATCTATATCTATATTATATATTATATATATATATATATATATATATATATATATTATATATATAATATATATATATATTATATATATATATTATATATATCATATATATAGGTATAGGAAAATTATATTGCAAAATATCAAACGTTACATAAAACGCAATGAAAATATTTTTCATAGGATATTGGAATTGCTGGAAATTTTGTACAGATTTTTTTTTTTTTTTATCAAAGTAATGAACAGAATACGAGAGGTTTAAATGCTTTTTGATTTTTAAATATCGGGACATTATTCAATTCATAATTATATCTTCAGAATATAAAGTCACCATGCACTACGTTTCAATTACAGAATTTGCAAGCTAAAAATGACATTACCCTTAATTAATACATGATGAAGTACATAAGGCTTCTAGTTTACATTTCTATAATTTCGTCGACCATAATTACCATTCCCATTTCACTTCAGTTAGAATGAATTAACACATCAGCTGTCTCTTATACCCTAATCCTAATTATATTTCCTCGAAATGAATGGCAGATTAGAGACACTTACAAGTAAAAAAAAAAAATGATAATAAAAAAATAATAAAAAAATAAAAAAAAACATAAAAAAAGGCAGGTAGTCCCTATTTATTGAGTGATGCTTGAGATTTCTGGCTATTCTGTAATTAGTTCAACCTGATGGATGGATGGTTGGATGGAGGGAGGGATGGATGGATGCTGGATGAGTGGAGGGAGGGAGTGAGTGAGGGATGATGGATGGTTGGTGGATGGATGGATGGATGGAGGGGGGGATGGATGGATGGTTGGATCAGTGGATGGAGGGAGGGATGGATGGATGGTTAGATGAGTGGTTGGAGGGATGGAGGGATGGTTGGGTGGGTGGATGGAGGGTGGGAGGAATAGATAGTTGGGTGGATGGATGGATCAATGGATGGATGGATGGATGGATGAATGAGTGGATGGAGGGAGGGAGGGATGGATGGACGAGTGGATGAGTGGATGGATGGATGGACGAGTGGATAGGTGGATGGATTGATGGAAGATGGATAGGTAGATAGGAAAATAAATGGAGATAGCCAGACGAGTAGACAGATACACAGACAATCAAAGAGACAGAGAGAAAGGGAGAGGGGTTGGATTAATAAATGCATGAAAATAACAAAGGATATTCAAAACGACGAAATATGAACATTATAACCAATAATTAACTAAGGTAGCATTTTACAAACACCTAAAAATAATTGTATGAACTGTAGTATAACAAAGAGAAAGTCCCTACATAAAATTTCTTAACTATGCTGTTAAAAGCAAGAGAAAGGGAGAGAGAGAGAGACAGAGAGAGAGAGAGAGAGAAGAGAGAGAGAGAGAGAGAGAGAGAGAGAGAGAGAGAGAGAGAGAGAGAGAGAGAGAGAGAGAGAGAGAGAGAGAGAGAGAGAGAGAGAGAAAGAGAGAGAGAGGAGGAGGAGATAAAAGTGCAACGAAAATAAGAACGAGAGAATTCAAGCTGAAGATTTACTGAAGCCAACTCTGTGGGTGGGAAAATGTGACTTAAATTTCCAGTGATTCATTACTTATAGTATATCACCCTTTCCGTGTTTTTTTTTTTTTTTCTTCTTTTTTTACAGATTCAACAGGATAAAAAGTGACATAAACGCACATGTACAATATTCCTTTAAGAACTAACACTCGGCAATACTAATCCTCGAGACGTAATGGGTTCTTCGTTCAGGTCTTCGTAGATCTACTTTTTCCGAGAAACTTGGGAGATGAAGGACCTAATCCCACACTTCCGCTTCACCGACCCGGAGGATTTTCTGCAACGAGAGAACACTCGGAGCGACAGCTTGACCCGTGAGGAGTTTATGAAAGCTTTTTGGCAACCTTTCTAAAGAAGTGTTTCTCTCTTTTGTTCCTTTTCTTTTTCTTTCTTTTCTCGTTCTTCTTTTACGCCGTCATCTTTTTCTCCTTCTTCAACTAAAAAAAAGAAAAAAAAAAATGCATTCCTTAAAAAAAAAAAAAAAAAAAAAAAAATAGTTTCTGGCGATTGTAAACCTGTAAGTCTCGGTGTTTGTTTTAAAAAGAAGGAATGTTTGTCCGTGTCCTTCAAGTCGAGATTTCCTTCCTTTCAGAAGCTCAAGGACGTGTATTTTAGAGCCTCGTGCAATTATATAGGGAGAACAAGGTGTAGGACAGTATACAAAGATTTCTACATAACTGTTTTTTTTTAATGTCCCAAGTCACGGTTCTTATCTCGTGAGCCATGGTTCTCTCAATTATCTATTACCTTTATTACATTAATTACCTTTACGTAACGATGTTTGTTCAATAAAGAGGAATGTTTTCTCTATCGAAATGACAGTATCCAATGGTTTCTCCATCGCTGGT
>NW_020870219.1:1387977-1390477 GCF_003789085.1 Penaeus vannamei | reverse complement strand
CCTTCGTTCGGATTCCGCGCCGCGAGAGGATGAGGATACCTTCGCTGTCTATGGGGGAGAGACAGAGACAGGGGTTGTTGTTCTATATATAACGAAAATAGCGAAAAAATAAGGCAGCTGGCAAAAACCCGTCTGGGCGCCGTTACTACACTAGCCGTAACCTTGAAGCACTCGTGACCCCAGATGGTTGATATTTTTCACTGCCGAACACGAGGTTTCATTAAGCTACAATCGGCGGGTGTTATGGCGGACGGGAAAAAAATCGCGCGACTAACCTAACCCCCTTTTTTTTTCCCACGATGGAGGAAAGGGAAAAAAATCTTAATTTCTGGTGGAATTAAAACGAAAGATTTCGATTATTCCATTTCGTCAATTTTGGGGAAAGTGACGATCGCAGGTCAAGTCCTTTCCTTTTCTAAATCTACCCTCCCCCTCCCTCCCCTCCCTCCCCCCTTCCTGTCGTACCCAGAAGTCTGAGACAGCAACAAAAATACTTCCTAACCCCACCCACCCCACCCCTCTTCTACCCCACTCCCCTCTCCCTCGCCCCCTACAGTCATCCTTCTTTCGTCGTAACATCTAGAAGAAAACGAAAAAAAAAAAAACATAAAAAAGAACATGAAAGACAAACCAATTTCTCTTTAAGCCCCTAAAGAAAAGTCTCTTTACCCCCCCCCTACCCTCAGTCCCCTCCCCTACCTTATTCCTTCGACCCACTGCCCCTTAAAAACGAAAAAAAATAGAGAGAGAAGAGAGAGAGAGAGAGAGAGAGAGAGGAGAGAGAGAGAGAGAGAGAGAGAGAGAGAGAGAGAGACAGACAGACGAGAAAAGAGAGAGAAAAAAAGAGACAGAAGAGAGAAAAGAGAAGAGAGAGAAATAGAGAAAAATATGCTAAAGGTGCTAAAGATAAATTCTTTATTAAATGCACTAAATAAGCAAGCTCAGACATGTTTAAATTTGTGTAACCACATCACTTTTTGCAAATATATTCGATATTTTCTAATGAACTCGGGTTTGCATATTTTGAACTTTAATCAAGCACAAGTTAGTTAACACATTCATAAATCTAATAAATATCTGTAAATAATACTTATGATACATTTGATAAAGACTTCAAAATTTATTGTGATGAATTAATGCTAATTGGATATTCGTAAACATATCTATATATGACAAACTACTGATGACTAACCGAAGTTGCAGATTAGAGGTAAAAGGCCTTTGCTATATCGAAGAAAAGGAAAAACTGAAGACAAAAAATCGTTCATCCTCTTTTTCTTGTTATGCAAATAGAATGAGTAAGAAAAGTATGATAAAGATAGGATGCAGGAAAGAGAGAGAGAGAGAGAGAGAGAGAGAGAGAGAGAGAGAGGAGAGAGAGAGAGAGAGAGAGAGAGAGAGAGAGAGAGAGAGAGAGAGAGAGAGAGAGAATATTAAAACCAAAATTCAAAAGAAAACTTTAAGAAATAAAATATAACACGGAAAAAAATCTATAAGATAAAAAAAAATCAATGGAAACTCAAGAAAAAAAACAACCAGTATAAAGCGAATATAAAGTGATCCACACACCCCCATAACCCCCCCTCCTCTCCTCCCCCCCCACCCCAACCCCCAGGAAAAAAAAGGAGAAATGAAATAAATAAATAAATAAAAATTCCCCTAGGTCTTGGTCACCCTCGACTATAGTACTACGACACTGGAGGTCATTCGGGGGAGGGGGGAGGGGTGGGAGGGGGAGGGGGAGGGTGGGGACGGCGGGCGGATGGTGGGTTGCCAGATGCCCGATAACATACGGCGCGAGTTGTGGGATTGTGTAAACTTCGGAGTTTGTTTTATTCTTTCTTTCCTTGTCGGGGAGGATGTGGGGGGGGATTGGGGGAGGGTGGGTGAGGGGGAGTTGGGGGGGAGGGGGTGGAGAGGGAAGGATGGGGTGAGGTTGGGGGAGGAGGAGGGGAAGGATGAAGAGGGGAAGTGGGGGGGGAAGGATGAGGGGGAAGTGAGGGAAGGGAGAAGGATGAGGGAGAAACTGAAGGAGGGGAAGGAAGTGTGGAGGAGGAGGGGAAGTGGGGAAGGGGGATGGTGGGGAAGTGGGGGAGGGGAGGGAGAGGGAAGGAAGTGTGGAGGAGGAGGGGAAGGATGAAGAGGGAAGTGGGGGAGGGGAAGGATGAGGGGGAAGTGAGGGAGGGGACGGGGAGGGAAGGAAGTGTGGGAGGAGGAGGGGAAGGATGAAGAGGGGAAGTGGGGGAGGGGAAGGATAAAGGGAGAAAGGGGGGGGAAGGATGAGGGGAGGAGAGGGGGCAGAATGGTGGGGGAAGTGAGGGAGGGAAGGATGTGGGGAAAAAGTGAGGGAGAGGAAGGATGAGGGGAGAAAGTGTTGGAAAAGGATGGAAGAAGGAAGAGGTTAGAAATAAGGAAGAGGTTGGGGGAGGATGGAGTGGGTGAAGGGAGGACGTGGTAAGGAAAGGAGAGAGGGGAGGGAGGAAAAGGGGGAAGGGAGGGA
>NW_020870219.1:1333664-1341164 GCF_003789085.1 Penaeus vannamei | reverse complement strand
GACGAGTTATATGCAAGAAAGTCGTAATTCAAAAAATAACAAAGGAAGAGGTGATAAAAAGGACGTTAAGATGAACGCATAAGATTACATAGTAAGTCACTCTCGATGACGTAACCTCTGGTGACGTCAGTGTTGATGACGTCACATGTGATGACGTAATAGGACGAGGAAGAAAAAAAATATTTTTCGTTTTTCGATGAAGGAGAGAAGAATGAAGAAATGAAGCTAAAAATGGAACACTGCAAAGAGACGAAAAATAACAAAAAACAAGAGGAAAAGGGAGGAAAATGCAAAGAAAGGAGAGATGAAAAACAAGAAAAGAAAGAAAGGGAAAGAAACGAAGAAAAAATAGATAAATAGATAAATGAATAAATGAACACATAAAGAAAGAGAGAAGACGACGACGAAGAATGGTAGAGAGCATAGAGCGATAATGATGATAACAATAGCGATTATGATGATAATAATGCCATCGCCATCTTGGTAGAGGGTTAATAAGCCTTTTGAAAGCTGTAATGGCGTCCCTAATGACTATGCTAATTTAAGGACTATCTGTACAACAACAGAAAATGTGCTGATAATGATGTTGATGCTGATAGTAATGATGGTGTTGAAGGAGAAATAATAATAAGGTGAGAGATAACAATGTAAGGACAAGACCACTAGTGCCACTGCTACGGCTACTAATGCTGCTGTTGTTGATGCTGCTGCTGCTCTGCTGATGCTGTTGTTGTTGATGCTAGTGACAAGACCACTAGTGCACTGCTAATGCCAGTGATGCTGCTGCTACTGCTGCTGCTGCTGCTGTTGTTGTTGATGCTAGTGTTACTGCTGCTTCTGCTGCTCTTTCGCCAAGGAGGGTATGTTTTTGGTAGCGTTGGTTAGTTTGTTTGTACGTTGGTTAGCGGGATAACTCAAAAAGATATGGACAGATTTTAAAGAAATTTTTGCCATAGGTGTGTCTGGTAAAACTAAGATGCCATGGAATTTTGTTGGCGAATCCGGATAGTATTTGTTCGTTGGTTAGCAGGATAACTCAAAAAGTTATGAACAGATTTTATTATTTATTTTTTATTTATTTATTTTTTTTTTTTTTTTACTTATTTTTGGCCAGAGGTTGTTAGCGCAATTTAGATGCCATTGAATTTTGGCGAAGATTCGGTCATGATGCGGATCCAGGATTTTTTTTTTTCTTATTGCATCATTGATCATACTGCTTGGCGGAGGTATGCGCTCTCTTGGGTGTTTTTAGATTATTTGTCCGATATCTCACTCATCCTTTCTGTTTTACTTTATTACTATTTCGCTATCTATCTTTTGTCTATTAACCTCTCTGTCTTCCCTGATTCAGCATGATTCTTCCTCTTTCTTTATCTTCTTCCCTCCAATCCTTATTGTTATTTCTTCTTTCCGTCTTTTTTTTCGCACTTCATTTCCTCATTCATTTCCCTCCTTCCCCTCTTGACATTTCTTCGTCTCTATTCTGACGTCAGACCTGCATCCCCTCTCTTACCCCCCCCCCCCCTACACCCCTTGCTCTATCCCCTTCTAAATCTATCCTTCTCTCTCCCACCTCTTTACTTAGCTCTTCTTCATCCACGCCTTTCGTTTATATTTGCTTCCTACTCTATCTTCTTCTAATTCTCTTGTCCTTCCCTTTCACCCTCTCATTCTCCTGCCCTGCTCCCACTTCTATCTTCCTCTGTCGTTCTCTCTATCTCCCCCACTTCCCTCCCTACCTTCAGCTCTCCCCCAGTCTCCTATCCTCCTTCCCCTAATCCTGCTTTTACCTAACCTCTGCTTGCCGTATCCCTACCCCAACCCAGTTACCTCTCTTGCCCCTCCTCTCCCCTCACTCCATCCCCTGATCTCCCACCACTATCCCCACCATTCTTAGCCCTTCCTTTTTTCCCCTAGCCCTTACCCCTCCCTTTCTTCATTCCTTCCCCTACCCCTCCTTTTCCTTACTCCCTTCTCTGTCTTCTACCAATCCTCTGCCCGTTTCCCTACCACCCTTCCCTTCTCCCCTTCCCAACCCACTCCTCCCTACTACTATTTTCCTATCACCCCTACCCTTCCCTTTATCCCTTTCCTCCCTCCTTACCATACCCCCTGCAATTCCTACATTTCCCCTCCCTTTCCTTCCCCACTCCTTGCCTCTCTCACTGTCGTCACTCCTACAGTCCTTCCCCTACCCTCTACTTTCCCTTAATCCCTCCCCTCCCCCTACCTATCCCCACTCCTTCTCCTCCCCCCTACCCATCCTACTCCTTCCCCTCCCCCTACCCATCC
Organism: Penaeus vannamei; assembly: GCF_003789085.1. NCBI lineage: Eukaryota > Metazoa > Arthropoda > Malacostraca > Decapoda > Penaeidae > Penaeus > Penaeus vannamei. The sequence continues at coordinate 1,338,872 of NW_020870219.1, read as the reverse complement.
TACTCCTTCCCCTCCCCCTACCCATCCTACTCCTTCCCTACCACCCCCAACCCTTCCCATATCTTCCCTCCCTTACTCCTTCCCTTCCTCCCCCTCCCCTACCACCCCTACCCTTTCCCTAACCCCCTCCCCTTTCCCACTCCTTCCCCTACCCTCCCCTTAATCCCTCCCATAGCTGCTGTCACCTCTGTCACGATTCATGAGTACCACTGAATCATATCTCAGGGCGCGAGTTGTCAGGTGTCAAGTGTCATGAGGCGGGTAAGGAGGGGGGAAGGAGGGGGAAGGGAGGAGGGGAGGAGGAGGAGGGAGGGGGGGGAGGAGGGTCATAGACGGTGTCATTTACTTCGTTTTCCTTTCCTTTTGAAGTCTCATGCGGTCTTGAAGTTCGTGTGTTTTGGTAAGGTCAGATCCGGCTTTGCGCGTGTTGTGAATTCTCTTTCGGTCTCTCTCTCTTTCTCTCTTTCTTGTTCCCTCTCACTCACTCTGTTTTTTTTTTTTTTTTTTTTTTTGTCTTAAACTTATTCTCTCTCAGTTTTCTGTTTTTTTTCTATATCTAACCTATTTCTTTCTTTTTTTCTTTCTTGTCTCATTCGTATCTTACTCTTGACCTCTCTCTCTCTTGTAACACTCTCTTATTCTCTTTTTTTCTCTTTATTTTTCTCACTTTATTGATGATAACAACAGTTAAGTGACTACGATGATGATAGATGGTTATCTATATCATCGTTATAAATATTATCATTAATAATATCAATATTAGTATTCATGTTGAGGCTAATATTAATACTAATACTTATAACGATCATGATGATATAATTTAATCATTTATTTTATTAATACGGACTTAAGGCTTTTCATTTTGACGTAAAATGGGCATTTCAAGTTCAAGCTCAGTGACGTTCGTGATTATATATATATATAATATATTTGACTAGCGCGATATCCCCTATCAGCCTCTCACGCCTCAATGATAATCTATATACACGGAGAATTCGACAAACCGCTGTAGATACAAATAAGTTATATACGATATGTTATCTCATATACATAGGTACCTCCAAATCACGTATTACACTAAGGATCATGGACTATATATACACAGATCCTTTCTGCCCGAGAGTCCTTAATGTATGATACCGATTATCGTCCGATGCTCCGGCAACACAAGCACATGTGTTACTTTAGAATTATATATCCTTGTGACTAGCGCGGGGGCGGAACCCTTTTTCTTGGAAAGCACAGGAGGTCTATACCCAAATTTATTTTCCCGCTCCCCCACTGTGTTGTAAAATGGGTGATAATTGAACCAGTATGAAAAGTAAAGAAATGGCACACATATTTTAGTTATTATTATTAACAATTGTTATATCAACCATTGTTGTTATAATGTAGTGATGATAACCCGATAATAATAATGATCGCTCTGTTAATTATTATATTATTATTTTATTATATTATTATTCCGATCATCTTATGATTATTCCAATTCATCTATGATCAATTGCTATATTGTTCATTTGTTATTGTCCTTCGATTTACCGCTTAGCAATACTGAATATTATATTACTTATCATCAAAATCATATATATGATTATACTGCGTCTCAATCAATCATCAAGACATTGAGATTCAATGCGCATGACTAACAATATCTTGCAACTAACGCATAAATTAGATCCGTACAGAGTCATATGCACACTTTATTACATGCACGACTAACGAAGGGGAAGAGGAAAGGACAAGGTGAGGGGAAGGAGCTGTTAAAGAAGAAAATGTTGAGAGGGGACAAGTCAAAGCGACTAGGCATGGCACACGAGGGGAAGTGGAGGGGAACCGTAAGAGGAGAACGGCGAGCGCAACAGGAGAAGGGATCTGAGGCTACGTCGAAAGGGAGGGCGGGGGGCCGGGATAGGCATATGAGCACACCAGGGCTAGAGGAGGGAGGGCAGACGAGAGAGAAGCGCTGACGAACATAGGGTGGGCCCATGGGCACCCAATAATAGTGTGTGCGAGAGACGGGGAGAGAGGAGCTTCTATGTGAAGTGTGGGTGGGGGTGGGGGCGTGGGAGAGAGGAGTGCCTGAGAAAGGTGGTGATAGGGCACCCCAGGGTGGGGGAGGGAGAGATGGACTTAGTGGATCTGAATAAGATAGGGGTGAGATTGGTTGGGGGGAGGGGAGAGAAGAGGAGCTCTGGACAGGTTGGGGGTGGGAGGTTGTGGCAGAGTAGAGTGAAAGCGATGTAGAAGGACGTCTTCTGACGGTGGGTCCATGGGGGTGGGGGTGGGGAGAGAGAGCTCTGGAGTGGGGTGGGCTGTGGGGGGAGGGGAGGAAGAGGCAGCTTTGGAGGATGCCGGTGTGTGGTGGTCTGGGCGAGGAGGGAGAGTAGGAGCTCTGACGGTGCGGGTCTGCTGTAGGTCGGGGGGGAGAGAGAGGAGCTCTCGAGGTGGGAAATGGGGGTCGGGGGGGAGGGGATGAGAGGAGCCTCTGGAGGTCGGGTTGGGGGTGGGGGGGAGGGAGAGAGGAGCTCTGAGGGGGGATGAGGGTGGTGGGAGGGAGAGAGGAGCCTCTGGATGGTGCGGTTTGCGGTGTGGGGGGGACCGGGAGAGAGGAGGCTCTTGGAGGTGGGGGGGTGCGGTGAGGGGGGAGCCGGGAAGTAAGAGAGCTCTGCGAGAGGTTGGGGGAATGGGGTGGGGAGGCGGAGCAGAGGAGCTCTGAGGGGGGGTTGGGGTGGGGGGGAGGAGGAGATAGGAGGCTCTAGAGTGCGGTGGTGGGGGGGAGGGGAGAGAGGAGCTCTGGAAGGTGGGGATGGGGTGGGGGGAGGGGAGAGAGGAGCTTGGAGGTAGGTTTGTGGGGTGGGGTGGGGGGGGATTTGAATAGGAAGAGGAATGGAGGGGCCAGATGTAGGGCTTAGCATTTGGATGAAGGGTGATTTAAGAGGGCGGGGGGGGGTGAAAAAGAGGGGAGAGGAGAGTGTTTCTTGTTTGTGTAATTTTGTACGGTTTCTGATTGGTTATTATTGTTATCAACAGTTGTATGTCTAATATCGAGGGATAATAGTGATTATTATTTACTATGGGTTATTATTATTATTCATTTAGCTTTATCTTTATCAATATCATCTATCATTCATCATCACAATTATGAATTACTGTCATTACAACTACAACGCTACCACAAATACGATCCAAAATTACAAATTATTTACTGTCATTCTCATTCTCAAGTATATTATATATATATATATAATAATATACTTAATACATATACATTATGATCATCAATAAGATTAATTATAATATGCATTGCGTTATCATATAGACATGTATACTAGCTCCAGCCTACGTATATATACATTTATTATTTATTTTTTACTTTCTTTCCTTCTTTTCTTTTTCTTTTATTTCTTTTCTTTTTTAGACTTCCTTACATCACGGTTTAACGTCTAATTATCTTTTTACCATAATTTATGCTCCAACAGTGATTATCACTACAATTATCGTTATATAGTTTTATTTATCATAAGCTCTATTATCAGGATGTTCGATAAATAAAATTAATTTGATATTTATATTTTCAGTAATAGCCAGTCTCACCCCCTCCTCCCCCCTCCCCCGCTACCGCCCCATAAAAGGGAAACGAAATATTGAATAAAGTAATAAATAAATGATGCATGATGATCGCATGGCGATGATATATGCCCAATAATGATGATAATAATGATTGAATGCTAATAATTAGTAAATCAGTAATGATATGATAATGATATGAATAGTAATGAATGCTATGATTGATGATTAATGATAGTATAATGATGACAATAGATCATTAATGTAAATGATAATCATTAATGACTAAGAAATACTAATATTAATGATATATGATAATCACAATTGATAATCAATAACAATAGTAAGATACAAGCAAGTAATCAATTGATGCAAGTATAAGTGAGTGAAACTGCGCTGTGAAAATAGTAGTAATGAATAATAATGATGAAGATAATGATGATGATGAAATATATCAGATAAGAATAATTGTTGAATAATAACCCTCACAGGAGAGGATTATAAAGAGAAAATAGAAGGAAGTGATTAAAAAGTTCAGTGAAAAAGGTATCTAAAAGAAACAAGAAAGAAAAGAGAGAAAAAGCAACAGAAAAACGTGCAAGAGCGACGGAATTAAAAAGGAAATAAAAAAGTTGGAAGAATAAATAAGAAGAGAAGAATGAATAAACATTAGAATAAAAGAATAAACCAATGTTAACAGACGGAGAGGACGGGAACGAATAGAAAAAAAAAGAAAAAGAAAGAAAAAGAAAGAAAAAAAGAAAGATAATTAAAAAAGAAGCAAAACCAGCTGTACCGCACTGCCTGACTGTCTGGCACTGCTGTCTGGGTGCCATTTTGGGGGTAAGAGAGATTTTGGCACTGTGGGCAACACGTTTCTTACCCTCTCCCTCACTCAGTGGCACTCGGCCCTACCCCTTCCTCTGGCACCCTAACGCAGCAGTGTTGGTTGCGCAGTGTGGTAGTGTGCTAGGCTAAAATTTTCCCTCGTGGACAGGAAACAAAACAACTATTTCGTTATTTTTTGGTCGATATTTGGTGCTCGTTTTCTTTTTATGTAAGTCAGGGGTGAAAAATAGAAAAAAGAGAAGGAAAGAATAGAAAACGGAGAACGTCAGGTTGATTCGTTGGTTTGACGAGTGGAATCGGATTGAAATAAGTGGAGTGAAATTTGATGGTATGTTAATTAATGTTAATGAGTATATCATATTTAAAAGCGCTTTGTTATTTATATGTTGTTGTGGTTTTATGCTTCGCCAGAGTGGAAATGTTTGATGTAAAGAGAGGAACAAAACAAAACCAAAAAGTGCATTATCGTACATCTTCATGTTTTGTTGATGTATATTTTTAAAAGGATGTGAAAAATATCGTCGTTTTTCGTTTTGTTATCGTACCCAGCTGTCTGCTCAGCTGGTGTGATTGTGTAGAACTTGCTAAATATAACAACACCTACGTCATTGCAAGTGGAATGCAAGACAAATAATCTCAGAAAATAAAATAATTATCTTTTGTTTGTCTTCTTTTTCGGAGTATTTGAAAATCTAAAAGAAAAGGAATATGAAAGAAAATGGAATATTTACATTTTCGGAAAGAGAACATGACGTGAGAACACAGTTGGTTCTCGCGTTCCTTGCCTGT
>NW_020870219.1:1323929-1330959 GCF_003789085.1 Penaeus vannamei | reverse complement strand
GAGAGGAGAAGAGGAGAGGAGAAAGAAGAGGGAAAGAGAAAGAGAAGAGAAAAGAAGAGAAAGACGAAGAAGAAAGAGAGAAAGAGGAAGAGAAAGAGAAAGAGAGAAAGAGAAAGAGGAAAGGAAAGAGAAAGGAGAAAGAGAAGAGAAAGAAAGAGAAGAGGAAAGAGAAAGAGAAAGAGAAAAGGAGAAAACGATAGAAAGAGAAAGAGAGAGAGAGAGAAGAGAGAGAAGAGAGAAGAAGAGAGGGAGAGGAGGAGGTAGAGAGACCGAGATGAAGCAGCGAGAGATCGATTAGCTGTCGCGTGTGTGAGTGCTTTTGTGTGGCCTCGTGTGTGTGAAAGTATTTGACCTGTTGATGCAGCATGGTGTACGTGCATGCGTCATGGCGCGTTTTCGCGTCCTAAGGCTCTCTCTGGGATTAATCCGTGCGTTTCGTCATTCATAGAAGCAAATTGATCAATAAGACACCTAACCATGGATTCAGTGAGAAATCAGACAAGAGAAATATACACCAATGTGCTAACTTGCAATAAGACGAAGTCATAGGAATCGCTACGCCCACGTGTGGCTGTCAGATTCTAAAAATGGTTAACAATCAATAACTTACAGCAATCACTTATTAGATCGATCTCGCTCCATCACTTCTCTCGAAGAGAAAAGGTTATCGCTTCTTAACCCCGTCATGATGGCCCCTAGATTCTGCAGATCGTACCAAGTGGAGAGTCCCATTCATTAGCCGTTCCGAGCCTGATATTATAGTGTCGCTTCCGCATGACTTCTAGTTTACAATTTACGTTTATGGCGATGTCGACACTTGCGTTGTAAAGCAAAGGCCGCCCGGGTCTCCCTTCCTACTATTCGCACAGCTGAGCGCAACTTGGCATCAGCGGGTGACGTATTGAAGTCGCTCTTTTTTTCAGGCTTGATTAGTGTGCGACTGCTCGTGAGCTAATAATTTATTTCTTTTGGTCTTAATGTGATTTGTTTTGTCGTAAAAGAAGAGCAAAGATGTTTTCTTGTGATTTATTATAAGGGGGATAATATTGATAGTGATAGAAAAGGAAAAGCACTTACGAGCAATAGAAAACTGTGATTAGATGTGAAGGTTGCCACTTTTACGTGCGGATACAGTCATTTAGCTATATTCAGCACAACATGTCTTTTGGTTATATCCTTTAATACAATACCAATACTTGTTATAGTGATTGGTCTCTGACTATATTGATTTAATATATGATACGAAACTGGTTAGTATACTATGCAATTGAATTATGGTAATACTGTTATTATTAATATAATGAATATAGGTATAATCAAGATGTGATTGTATGCGTCTATGGTTAATCTCTGTTGCAATGGCATATTATGATTGAATTATACTTGGTTAAAAATAAGTGTTTTGTTTCATAATCAATTATGTAAAAACATTTGGCGTATGATATGTAAAATGTATCCGATAATAACGATAATTAACGCAAAATTATTAATTGTATATAATACAACAAATACGCTAATTATTCATTTCGAAGGTTTAAAGAGATACAACTTAATATAATGTATAATAACAAAAATGCACTTATTTATATAGTCAATTACAGTATTTCCTACATTTTTCATTTTGTGATAAGGCCTTTAAAAAACGAATGCGAGTACTCAGCTCTTTCATAAAATCTTCATGGGGAATCAAGCAAACCAAGAACACTATGTGGGCATGATTACAACATATATAGTGTAAGATATAATGAGAGAGATAAAGCTTAGTATAGTCATCGGATGTCTGTCGGCGATAAGATATATGAGGCGTGACTCAATATGCGAGACTGTCCAAAGATATCGAACGGTCATAATTTTTTGTTGCTATAGCACTCCTCCCCAGGTGGAACACGATAGAGGTCTAATTGATGTCTCAATCTCCGTATACGAAAATACACTCTCACACTTTTCTACTCTTGGTTTTATTTGCATTCAGCCACAACGTACTTCCCATCAGTATTACATTGATAATATCTGACCTTCTCGATAATAATTCCTTCCCACTTTCTCACTCTCTCCTCTAGCCGCGATTATGTTATAAAATAATTACAGACAGTTATGGCGTTTCCGAAAAAAGTGCTTTACCGGCGTGACTCAAGTTAATACAAATCCTTTTACGACAATAATTCTTATCACGGTTATTAACTCTTACAACACCTCGATCAGTTTATATATTATTATGACAAAGCAGAACATAATGTGATCTGTCTCGGTATGCTCTGATGATTACGTTATTAATTTGATTACGTAAGTTTTTTTTATTAATTCTCCGCTCTGATATCAGATGGATGGTTGTCTGTTTCATGTTGTATAATACGATGTATCTAGTTTAAATTTCATGACGGATGGCGATTAATATTATTATGTAACTGTTTGTTCCCAGATGAAGCCACGTGTTTATTTCAAGTATCGATGAACTTTACATTGTTATCTGAGTCGATATCTGAAAATAATTGAGATATCGTAACGGTTGTTCAATATTATCAAACAAGCCATTCACTATTAATGATGACTCTATTTTCGAGAATAAAATGTAAACATGTTCTTCTAGAATTGAGTAGGACGTGTCATCATTAATCAAACCAGGAACAATTGGATATTAAAGGTCTGTTTTTATTACATAAACCTGCTGACGGTTGGCTTCCTAAATTTAATTTCTAGTTGCCAAATTCGTCAGGAGATTAATTCATTCACGTTAATCTATTCAATACACAATTATGCATTTTCTCGTACATTATGAATAAGATAATTGAAATTAATAGAAGAGAGACTGTGGATTATAAATCATTTTGCGAATTATATGTTAGCTACGTTAACACAGGGAGGTATTTTAGAATTCTAAAACTGAGAATACAAGAAAAGATGTAGTTTATTGAATAGAGAAGAAGAGAGAACAGGCTGTGTGTGTGTGTGTGTGTGTGCTGTGTGTGTGTGTGTGTGTGTGTGTGTGTGTGGTGTGTGTGTTGTGTGTGTGTGTGTGTCGCTGGTGTGTGTGTGTGGTGTGTGTGAGAGAGAGAGAGAGAGAGAGAGAGAGAGAGAGAGAGAGAGAGAGAGAGATACACCACTGCCAGATACAAAATTCCTGGAAACAAAGTAATTACCAACAGCGGAATTCACACGATCTTATTGTAACTCTCCACAGTTGCCATTTTTCCTTCATATAGTTCAAAATATTAACAAAACGCAAATATACTACAGATGAATTATAATAATTTCATCTTACGTTATTTTCACAAACCAGTAAAAGAATCAATGGCAGTAATACTAGATAAGATAAACCTTATACAATTATTAAAACTTTTGTGTGCAACTCCAAAATGACGAAAAAAATTCAAACTAAAACTTAAAAAAAGACAGTTAATGACACAACGGTTATGTGACTGCGCATGCGTGGCGATTTCACATACTGTTTAAAACCGGCTTTCAATCATTTTTACATAATGTGTTTTTAAGATTTCTCTCTCACGTTTTCCAAGCGGTGAGAACACGTTGGTCTTGGGAGATGTTAAACAAGACGCCATATGCAGAGTCTCTGATATTTCATATTCTATAAATTTTTGTTTTTACTTTTTTTCTTTTAATCTTATTTTACGAGGTATTCGCACACGGTTAGTTTCTAGTGTATGCGATCCTGGGAGTGTTTGTGGGAAATATTTGAATTAATGATATTATAAAGAGCATTTTAAATTTTTTTTTCCGTTTGTGGTTGAAAAAGTATAAAAAGTATGATCTTTGTGCTAAAATTGTGCGAAAAAAGATGGGTTATGTATTAATGGGTTTCAAACTGGTAAAATAACGAAGGAAAGGTGATCACAGTTTCAAGTGAGGAGAAAAAACGTGATGAGATATAAAAATAATACAACAATAATGAGGAATAACAAATTGAGATAAAGGAATGGGATAATGAAAATTTAATACGAGATAATCGAAAAAATATGAAAGAAAGAAAGAAAGAAAAAAAAACAGATGGGGACTAGTGAGGAATTTTAAAAGAGAAAACGGAAACTATCTAAGCCCCTCTCCCCCCACCCCCCGCTCGTCTTAACCACCATTCCCCCTCTTTCTTTACCTACCAATCACTTCTTATCCTTCCTCACTACCACCACTCACCACACCCCTCTATACTTACCCACCACCATCCCCCCCATCTGTCCAACTTACCCGACCTCCACCCACCACAATCACACCAGCACACACACACACACACCACAACACACACTTCCTTACCACCCACATCCCCATCCATTCCCACTATACAAACCATCCCCCCGCTTCCTTACCCCTCCACCCTCTCTCACCTTACCACCCAGGCACTACCCCACCCACCCTCCCTTCCTTACCCACCTCCACCAAACACCACTTCTCTTCCCTATCTAAACCGGACTCTCCCCCTCTTCCTTAAAAACCTTTTACCCCTCTGCCTTACCCACCCAACTTCCCCACTCTTCCTTCCCCCTTCACCCCCTTCCTTCCTTACCCCCCCTCTTCCTTACCACCTCCCCCGCTCTTCCTTACCGACCTCCTCCCTTACCCCTCTTCCTTACCACCCCCCCTCCTCTCTTACCCCCTTCCACCCCCTCCACTTCACCTTACCCCCCTCCCCCTTCTTCCTTACCCCCTGTCCCCCTCTTCCTTACCACCACCTTTCCCCCGCCCTCTTCCTTACACCCCCCCTTTCTTACCGCCTCTCCCCCCCTTCTTCCTTACCACCTCCCCCCTCTTTTCTTACCAACTCCCCTCCCTCTTCCTTACCCCACCTCCCCTCCCCTTCCTTTACACCTCCCTTCCCCTCCTCCTTCCCCCTTTCCCGCCTCTTCCTTCCCCCTTCCCGCCTCTTCTTCCCCTTCCCCCTCTTCCTTACCACCTCCCCCCCTCTTCCTTACCTCCCCCCCTCTTCCTTACCACCTCCCCCCTTCCTTACCACCTCCCCCCTCTTCCTTTACCCCTCCCCCTCTCTTCCCTCCCCTCCCCCTTCTTCCTACCAGCCTACCTCCCTCCGCTCTTCCTTACCACCTTCCCCCCCTCTTCCTTACACCCCCTCTTTCTTACCGCCTCCCCCCCCTCTTCCTTACCACCTCCCCCCTCTTTCTTACCACCTCCCCTCCCTCTTCCTTACCACCTCACCCCTCCTCCTTACTACCTACCTCCACCTCCCTCTTCCTTCCCCCTCCCCCCTCCTATCCTTACCACCTCCCCCCCTCTTCCTTACCTCCCCCCTCTTCCTTAACCATCCTTCCCCACCCTCTTCCCTTACCGCCCTCCCCCTCCTCCTTACCACCTCCCTCCCCCCTTCTCCTTACCACATCCCCCCCTCTTCCTTACCACCTTCCCCTCTCTTTCCTTAACACCTCCCCTCCTCTTCCTTACACCTCCCCTCCCTCTTCCTTCCCCTCTTCCTCCCCCCTCCCCCCTTCTTCCTTACCCCCCCCCCCTCTTCCTTACCACCTCCCCCCTCTTCCTTACCCTCCCCTTCTTTCCTACCACCTCCCCCCTCTTCCTTACCGCTCCCCCCTCCCTCTTCTTCCCCTTCCCCTTCTTCCTTCCCCTCCTCTTCCTTCCCCCTTCCCCCTCTTCCATCCTTCCCTTCCCCCTCTTTCTTACCACCTCCCTCCCCTCTTCCCCCTCCCTCTTCCTTAACCCCCCCTTCCTCCTCTTCCTTCCCCCTTCCTCTTCCTTCCCTTACCCCCCCTTCCCCCCCGCTCTTCCTCACCACCTCCTCCCAATGTCATGAAAGAAGGTGCGTGTTGCGGGCGAACCGTGCATGGGAGGTTTCAGCGTCTCCGTGTCATGCAAGTAGGTTAGTGCTCGATTGGTTCACAGGAAGAGAAACTATGTCTTTGATTCCACTTTTTATCTGCTAGTAATATTACCCTTGACCTGACACCCGTAATTGGATGTCAAGTGTCTGTGTGTGTACGTGTGGATGTGTGTCTGTGGGTGGGGGGGGGGTAGGGGAGGGTGGAGGGTAATGTTAGTCAGGAGGGAGAGTGGGGGCGGGAGGGTAGGGGAGGGTGGAGGGTAATGTTAGTGAGGAGGGAGGTGGGGGGGGGGAGTGGGTGGGGTAATGTTAGTGAGGGAGGGAGAGTGGGGGGGGGAGTGGGTGGAGGGTAATGTTAGTGAGGGAGGGAGAGAGGGGGTGGGAGGGGTGGGGGGAGTGTGTGTGTGTTATTAAGCAGTGTTGGATAAATAACCTTGAGGTGATGTTTTTTATGCTTTGTAATTTCAGTTGTTTTTTCTTATAATTTGTCTGTTGTAATCTTGACACGTTTCTTGTCTATGTAAATATATTTTTTTTACTGCAAATTATAATATCGTATTAATGATATTTCTTTACTAAAGGTAATACTCATGGTACTAGGAATCAACTATATCATGATAAAATATGATGATAATAATGATATTAGAATTAAGGATAATGATGATGATTGCAATGACCTATTTTTAACTAACCTTTGATTATATGACTAAACTTGAGAAAATGAACATATCTTTGTCCTCAGTTTCCTCTCTCAACAATTGCAAAAGCAGTAAAAAAGTCACGACTGGATTATAAAGAACACCAAGAGAGCAAAGTTGATTTTCCTGCAACAAAGAAGACAATGAAATAATAAAGAAAAGACAAAAAGCAGAAAGCCAATGAAATAAGAAAAAAAGACAAAAAAAGAACAGAAAGCCAATGAAATAAGAAAAAATGCAAAAAAAAGGAATAAAGAAAAATCAGAAAGCCAATGAAATAAGAAAAAAGAAAGACAAAAAAAGAGAAAAAAAGAAAAAGCAGAAAGCCAATGAAATAAGAAAAAAAGAAAAAAAATATAAAAGGAAAAAAAGAAAAATCAGAAAGCCAATGAATTAAGGGAAAAAAAGAAAAAAAAAATGCAGAATGCCAATAAAATAAGAAATAAGAAAAAAAGAAAAAAAACAGAAATAAGAAAAAAAACAAATAAGAAAGAGAAAAAGGCAGAAAGTGGTTGCGAGTTTCAACATTCCGCAGAAA
>NW_020870219.1:1276730-1291730 GCF_003789085.1 Penaeus vannamei | reverse complement strand
GTGAAAGAAGAAGAGTCAGACCGAAGAGAAGAGAGAAAAGTGGAAAGAAAAAAAGAGAGAAGAGAAGAGAGAAAGTGAAAGAAGAAGAAGGACCGAAGAGACGAGAGAGAGTTGAGAACGAGGGAAATTCCCTCGGTCATTTGTGTGTCGTTAAGGGAAAGTTCGTTGCAAGTAAGCCATTTCTTGGCTCAGGTTGGGCTCGCCGTAGGTTTCGGGGGCGTGAAGGCGGCGAAGGAAGGGGAAGGGGAGGAAAGGGAAGGAAGGAAAGAGAGGGGATGGAGGGGAGGCGGCCAGGGGGGAGATAGGGAAGGCATGTAGGCGAGGCAGGCAGGCAGGCAGGCAGGTATGCAGGTAGGCAGGCAGTAGGCAGGCAGGCATGCATTCAGGCAGGCAGTCATTCAGGCAGCAGCCAGCAGTCATTTAGGATGAGCGATGTTAAAGGAAGGAATCGGGAGAGGGAGAGAGAGAGAGGAGGGAAAAGATAAGTCACGCGGTAAAAAGGGAGAGAGAGGAGAGGGGAAGAAAGAAAATAGAAAAAAGGGAGAAGAAAGGCGAGGGAATTGTAAAGAAAGGAGGTCACCAGCACGGGAAAGTCGAAGAAAGAATATAAAAAATTGAAAAAAAAAAAGGAAGAACGATGAAAGAAAGGAAAGAAAGACGATAAGGAAAGGAGAAAAAAGGATTGAGAGCCGAGAAGACCCCGCGTGCGATACAGCGACAGAAAGAGATAAACGCCACGAGGATGCTGCCACGTAGATCGTTCGGACGAAGAAGAGCGGCTGACCCGCGTCGACTCCAGCTTGATGGTTTTATTTGTCCTTTAAGAACGGTCTCTGGGGGTTTCGTTGCGTCTTTTCGCTTCTGCTTTTCCTTTTCCTCTTTTTTCTCTGTGTGCTGGTCTTTGTCTCTCTCTCTTGAGATTTTCTCCTTTTTCCAGTGTCGTGGTCGTTCGGTCTCACTTCTTCCCTCTCTCTCTTTTTCTTTCTCGTTGGTTGTGTCTCTTTTTCCTGTCTCCTCTTTCTCTGTGTGTCTGTTCTTTGTCTTCCTCTCTCTGTATGTTGTGTTGTACTGGTATGTATATATGATATATGTGTGTGTGCGCGTTTTTTTTTTTTTTTTTTTTTTTTGTGTGTGTGTGTGTGTGTGTGTGTGTGTGTGTGGTGTGTTGTGTGTGTGTGTGTGTGTGTGTGTGTGTGTGTGTGTGTGTGTGTGTGTGTGTGCGCGCGTGTGGTGTGAAGGTAGTGGACTTTTTTTTTTTTCCTTTTTTGGTTGGCTTAAAAGAGCGTTAATTTTGTTACATGATGGGCGAGAAAAATGGGGAAAATATAAAACGTTTGAAGCCAAAGGGTGATGTTCATGATGAGGGACGGCGGGTTTTTGGCGCTAATTGCGAGAGTGGTTGTTAATCGGATGGGCGGGGGGGAAGAGGGGAAAGGGAAAGGGGGAGGGGGAAAAAAAGAGGGGAGAGTGGGGAGGGGGAAGTGGAAAAAGAGGGAGAAGGGGGAAAGAAAAAGATTGAGAAAAAGGGAGGGAAGGAGGAAGGAAAAGGATGGGAAAAAAGGGGGAATGAGAAAGATGAGACAAAGGGGGAAGGAAAAACATGGGAAAAAGGGGGAAGGAGGAAGGAAAAAGATAGGGGAAGAGGAAAGAGAAGAAGATGGAAAAGGGGAAGGGGAAAATGAGAGGAAAAGGGGAGTTGCAGAAAACAGGAAAAAGGGGAAGAGGGGGAAAGAGAGGAAAGGGAAGGAAAGAAGTAAGGAAATAGAGCGGGGGGGAAAGGGAAAAAAAAGAGAAAATGGGGGAAAGGTGAGGGGAGGAAGGGAAGAAGGGGCAAAGAAATGAGGAGAGAGGGAAAAGAATGGAGAAAAGAGAGTGTAGAAAAAAGACTGGGACGCAAATAGAGACAGACGGAGAGAGAGATTGTTTGCGTAAAGCGTAGATAAGCAGAGGAAAAGAGAGAGAAAAGGTGACTTCTGAGAGAAGAATAAGAGCAGAGGCGGACAAGGAACAAAATAACAGCATCACGTGAATTGTAAAAGGGAGCAAGGATTAAGCCTGGTCTCTGCAAACGAGGAAAATGGAGTAGAGGTGGACCTGGACAAAGACGGCTGCTCTTCAAATGCCTTTCAGAAAAATTATTATATTGATAAGTTATAGAAAGAGACTGGCAATGGAAAAAGGAAAGGGGGAGGACGAAGGTGAGAAAAAAAAGAAAAAAAAGAGGGAGGATATGCGACCCATATGACTGAATGAAGGAAGGCTTCAAATCAGCGAGTGAGACTGACGATGAGGAGAAAAAGCATGGACGGTAGATGATTATAGTAGAATATTGCGCGCGAGAGAATTCAATGCTTAAGACCGCTTAATGGAGACGTGCATATTTGCCGTTGGCGTCTGCAGCTCACGACCGATGACTATGAGCATCAGATCTCCCTCACCTCTCACCTTCTTCAGCTATCTCACTCGTCACTGGACACGCATCGAGCAGATGAGACGTACCTCTTCTTCCCACCTCTCACTCACGATCTCCTCCACTCCTCGTTCTTTCAACTGTGACCGTCCCACTTCGTCACTCTCACCTGCTTCATTCTCACTCTCCACTCTTCTCTTCGCGAACTCTCTTTCCTGCCTCCCACTCTCTCTCACTCTCACTTCCTCCACCTCGCGAATCCCACTCTCACCTCTCCCTCTCACTCCTCTCTCATCTCCTTTATCCCTTTATTTTCCCCTCCCCTGATCCCGATCGACTACGTCATCTGCGATCACCCTCACTCTTCTCACCTCGCCACCCCTCCACCACTTCCTCACCTCTCTCGCTCTGTCCTCGCATCATTCTCTCTTCACTTCGATTTTATTCTCCCTCCTCAGCCCTCCCACGCTCTACTCTCTCACTATCTCTTCACTCTCCTCTCAACTCTCTCTCTCTCTCTCTTTCTCTCTCCCTCCTCATCTCTCTTCCTCTCTTTCTCTCCTCTCCTACTCTTCCTTCCTGTCCCTTCCTCTGCTCTCCTCTCGCCCTTCCTCTTTCCTCTCTCCTTTCCTCTCCTCCTCGCCTCCCTCCCCGCGTCCCCCCTCCCCCCCCGCCTCCTCTCCTCCCTCCTCTCTCCTCTCTCCTCTCTTGGCTCTCCTCTCCTCTCTCCCTCCTCCTCTCCCTTTCTCTCTCTCCTCTCTCTTCTCTTCCTCTTCCCCTCTCAGCTCTCTCCCTCCCTGCTCAATTCCCTCCCTCTCTTTCTGAGACTCTCCCTGAGATTCTTCCTGATCGCGACGAGTAGACTCCTCCCTCCCTTTCGCACGTAACCCTGACGAGAAGGACGAGATGAGAGGAGCGACGATCCGAGAGAGACGTCGACCCCTGCGCGCATCTCGACGAGAGAGAGGGGGGGGCATCGAGGTGAGAGGGAAGCATGGGGGTGCCCGCTATGTATGCGCGGGCTCCCAGCGGTTAAAGGGGAGAAGACTCCCTGAGATTCCATGAAAGACACGACATCATAGAAAGACTCATGAAAAGGATGGGGATAATGGTAGAAATCACTAGACCCCCGTCCTGACGCCCATACTGACTCGGGAGACGTGTCAGCGTATCGTGGGCGGGAGCCTCTCTAGCCTCTGTTTTGGCTCCCCCTAGAGTGAAAGCCCGGCGTAGGTAGCGGCCGGTGGAGAGAGCTTCTTCTCCTTCTGACGAACTTGAGGCTGGGAGGGGTTGGGAGGGGAGGGAGGAGGGGGAGCTTGCAATTACGGATACCGTCTCCGATGGTCATTTTTCATTTCCGGAATTGGCTTGCTTCTTCCATTGCGCCTGACCGTTTCGTCCGTTCCTATCTCTTCTGCCGTCGTCCGTCATGGTACCTCCCGGTGTTGCTTGCAGGTCGCAGTCTCTGGCTGCCCTTTCTGGCGTTCCTTCTTCCTTCTTCCTCTCCCTTCGCCCACGCCCTCTCTGGTTACTTTTCCGCATCTTCCTCCGTGGTATTTCTTGCTATCCCACCTTCTCCCCATCATCCGCCTTCGCCTATTCGTCTTCGTCATTTCTCACCAACTCCTATTCATCGTTTAATCTCTCCTTTTATTCCATCATCATTCTTCTTTGTCCTACCAACGCTCCCTCTCACACTATACCCCACTCTATCCATCGTCGCCATTCTCTGTCTGTCATTCCATTATCTATCATCCCTCATTTCTCTCACCTATTTATTATCATTATCATTATCTATCCATCACTATCATCCTATCACATCATCCTAGTCTATCTTCATTATCCCATTATCCTATTCATTATCCATACCTCATCCTATTCTTCCATCATCTCTTTTTCTTTTCTTTTTTACTCTATTTTCTAGTCATCATCATCCTACCACCACCTATCCACATCTTCATCCTATCCCCATCATCCACCCTCATCACACTCATCCATTCATCCCATCCCTCCTCTCCCCACCACCACCATTCCCGTGCCTTTCAATCACACAACTCTCCGTCTCCGCTTACCCTTCATCACCAGCGTTCCCCGACCCCATAACGGCCCCCCGAATGCTATCAAGCGAGCGGAAGTGTTTTCCGGTCAACGCTCCCTGGCCGACCTTTGACGCTTTCACTTTCCCTCGCGCGCGTCACAGGGCGGTCAAAACCCCTATCGTGGTGTTGCGTGCGCTTTTTGTTTTGTTTATGTTTTTGTTTGTTTTTTACTTACACAAAAAGCGGGAGAAGGAGAAGAAAGCGAAGGAAGGTTGTCGCCCTCATTGTGGGGGGAGGGAGTCTTTTTTTTAAGATATTTGAGTAACTTTCATTTTCGTTTCTTACCGTGTAACATATTTTTTATTTCTTTCTTTTCTCTTCTTTTCTGGTTTCACTTATGAACCAGGTGACTGCGCCTCCTTCACTCTTCTAAAGTGGCGCGTGCTCCTGGTGTCTTTGAATTTGTTTCTCCTTCCGTTCCAGGTTATGTTGCCGCGAGCGCCGGCCAGGTTGCAGACTTTGACACCTCGCGTGTGGAGCTTGTCCCTCCTCCCTTCCCTCTCCTCCTCTGCGTCATCTGCGTCTCTGAGGTGAGTGAGCTCGACAGTTGAATGAGTTTGATGTGCGTTGCGACTCCTGAATCGAGTGCATCAGTTTATCGTGATTCTTACTCAGTATCTTTAGTCTGTGAGTTTCTCTTTTTTTCTTTTTTTTCTCTTTTTTGCCCCGGCCTTCTGTGTGTGTTGTTCGTGTGTGCGTGTGTTGTGTTCGTGTTGCTGTTGTTGTGTGCTGTTGTTGCGTGCTGTTGTGTTTTGTGTATATGCCGCTTTTAGTATTGGGCGCGCTGCTCTGTAGTGATGTTAGACTGCGGTTTTGGATAAGCCCCGAGAATGACGATGAATGATGACAAGCAAATTATTAACTCGTCCTCATATAGATTGGTTAAATTGATAATTAAATAAGTGTAAGAATGAGTCAGTGAATGAGTTGAATACGTGAAGAGTGAGTGAGTTAAATTAGACTTGAAAATATGTGGGTTATAAGTTGAGTATAGAAGGATTGAGTGTTGTCCATTTTAAGAGAGTGATTCGCGAGAGTCAGTAGGCAGCTACATACATTACTATTGAGGCAGCGTCGGATCGGGATTTCCGAGAGAGGGGTGGCAGAGAGGAGTACCGACCTCTTCCCTCCACGTACGACCCGCCCGTAGGGAGCGGAGACGGCGAGGGATGAGAGGCCTCCGAGGAGACTTCGTACGGCGAGGGCAGAGGGGAGCGAGAGAGGAGGCTTGAGAGAGGCGAGCTCCCGAGACGCCAGGAGGCCGAGAGCAGCGTGCCGAGGAGAGAGGGACGCGAGAGCGAGGTCTCCTATGCGTCATCTCGACTGAGGGATGCTAGATGCTACTTCTCTCGTGCGGATGAGAAAGTGCCGGAGGTGAGAGCAGGGATGGCTGCTCTGAGCATGGTCTAGGCGATGACCTGTGAGAGCTAGAGCAGGCCTGAGATCCTGGTTACACCCCGCGGTACCTCACTGACGATCCTCCCCTTGACTCTCTCCTGGCCGTCAGAGCGATTGATCGATACCTCTCCCGACCCCCGGCGAGAGACCCCCATCTGAGACCGGCCCCCCTCCGATCCCGAGATCCCGACCTATTCTGACTCCTTCCTTTCCCCTCTTCCTCTTCTCCCGTCACTGCTCATCTTCCCTCCTCTTCTCGTAGATCTGTACCTCTTCGTCACCCTCCCTCCCTCCCTCCTCCCCTCCCTCTCTCTCTCTCTGTCTCTCGGTCTCTCGGTCTGCGTACTCTGCGTCGTCTCTCTCTCTCTCTCCCTCCCTCCCCTCCTCCCTCCTCCCTCGCCCCCTCCCTCCCGATCTCAGAGGGAGATGGAGAACTCCTCTCCCCTCCCGGGAGCAGTGACCCGATCCCTCTCCCTCCGCTACTCGGTGAGGGATCCTGAGATGAGAGGTGGATCGAACGCACCTTCGCCTCTCTCTCCCTCTCCTGTGTGCCACTCTCTGGACTCTCTCCCTCCCTCTCTCTACTCTGCACTCCTCTGCTCTAGACTTCTCTTCCCGATCCGACGTACTCACCGATCCTGCTCTCACCTCCCGTAGACTTGCTCTGCATCTCCCTCCCAGTGCATCTCCTCTGACCCCTTTCTCTCCTCGTGACGTCTCTCACCCTTTCTCTCTCTCTCTCTCAGCCCCCTTTCGATGCTGAGAGCGTCTCTTCCTCTTCTACCCCTTTCTGCATCTCTCTCTCGTGACTACCCCTTTCTCGTCTCTCTCTCTACCCCTTTCTGCTCTTCTCCTCTACCCCTTCTTCTCTCTGCTCCGTCTCCGTGATACCCCTTCTCCCCTCTCTCTCTCCCTTTCTAACCTTTCGACGATGCTGACTGAGACTGAGCTCGTCTCTAGCGCCGCGATGTTTCTGCGTACTCTGACTCTATGCTAGCGCCCTAATGTGGGGAGCGAGATCATCGATCTGCACTTATGACTACCCCTTTCTCTCTCGTGCTACTATTCTCCCCCTTTCTCTCCATCTCCTCTACCCTTTCTCCTCTATCTCTCTTCTACCCCTTTCTCTCTTATCTTCTCCTTCTCCCTCCTTCTCTCTATCTCTGTTACTCTCAACCCCTTTCTCTCTATCTCTCTCATTACCCCCTTTCTCTTCTATCTCTCTTCTATCCTTGACTCCCTCTATCTCTCTTCTACCCCTTCTCCTATCTCTCCTCTACCCCTTTCGCTCTAGTTCTCTCTGGTTCTACCCCCTTTTTCCTCTATCCTCTCTCTATCCCCTTTTCTCTCTATTCTCTCTCTACCCCTTTTCTCTCTATCTCTCTCTACCCCTTTCTCTAACTCATCTCTCTCTACCCCTTTCTCTCCCTCTCTCCTACCCTTTCTCTCCCCTCTCTCACTACCCCCTTTCTCTCCCTCTCTCCACTTACCCCTTCTCCTCCCCTCTCTCTCTACCCCTTTCTCTCTTCTCTCTCTCTCTCTCTACCCCTTTCTCTCTCTCTCTCTCTACCCCTTTCTCCCCCTCTCTCTCTACCCCTTTCTCCCCCTCTCTCTCCTACCCCCTTTCTCCCCCCTCTCTCTCTACCCTTTCTCCCCCCATTCTCCTTTCTTCCCTACCCCTTCTCTCCCTCTCTCTCTACCCTTTCTCTCCCTCTCTCTCTACCCCCTTTCCTCTCCCCTCTCTCTCTAGAACCCTTTCCTTCTCTCGACCATCTCTCTGGTAACCCCTTTCTCCCCTCTNAGGCAGGTTTAAAATAGTTTTTTTGTTTTTATCTCGACAAAAAATAATGGTGACCGTTGGGGAATAAAAAACTCAACAATGGTGGGGTTTTTGCCCTTTAATTACCCATTAAGCTTGCATTTGGGGGAAATCTGGTGGCCCAACGCCCTGGCGCTAGATCTTCATAATGGAGGCCGACAGCTGCAGACGAGAATTAACAGAGCAGAACCACATCTTTTGTCCCGATGTTAACTCGGTTAAAAGTGAGAATGATAAAAGGTCGAAGGAATGCGAATCTTGTTAAAATTCTTGCTCCCTGCGCGCTTTTTACTGCGCAGACCATTTAATTCTAAATTATGCAAAATGATTTGCAAACTTACGTCATTGGAGTAAGCCGGGAAGTGTTCATGTTTCATATCTATATATCTACACTTTATTATCACTTTGTGAAGAAAAGAAAAGAAAGTAAGAAGGAAAAGGAGAAATGTAAATACAGAAATACTTACGGGGAAGATAACACGAACAAAAGGCGAAACAATTATCGAAAGGGACATTCTGAAGCATTTTCAAAATGCTCAGAAGCCTTTAACCTAAAAAACAAGAAAAATGTAAAACAAGAGACTGAACAGGACGCTTTTCCAGGGTCCATTTAACTCGCCCCGCGGCGCCATCGCCCGCCCGCGCGTCCTTATCTTCGCCGGTCGCAGCCAAGGTGTTTTTAGCGGCCCTGTTATTTTCCGAGAAAAAAATGTCCGCCTGTTCTTGGTGCGGAGGACGAAGGAAGGGGACAGGATGACAACCAAGTTTGTGGAAACTATTATTGACAACTGCCTGGCATCTACCTAAACTGCTAACAAACACACTAAAGACATGTCTTCTATGCGATCGGGCTTACTGGTCCTATCAAATGTAATCTATTAAGTTTCCTCTGGTATCTTTGCCGACTGAAAATTCAAACACATGAAATACGGCCATAACTAACCAAGGACCGACTCCCCTCGCTACCTCCCGGCCGCCCTGCCCGGAAAAAGGAGCCCGCTCACGCAATGGAGCTCAGGGATTTCCTCGCTTCGCGTTATGATAACCTTTGTGAAGGAGGAAGTATCTGACGCGGCGCGTTCTCCACGCTTCCCACGGGGGATGAAGGTCTCCAGGTACAGGCCCAGCCGAAGCCGTCCCTGTTGACACGTCCATCAGGTAAGGGGCATGTGACACTGTGTGGGAGAAAGGCCGCCCGTGACGGTGTGGGGGTGGACGCGGGGCGTGTCAGGTTTCACGTAACGCTTTTCTCACACCCCTTCGAGGACGGCGGAGGGAGGGGGGGGGCGATAGGAGGGAGGGAGGTGGAAGGAGGGAGGTGGAAAGAGGGAGGGTGGGAAGGAGGGAGTCGAGGGGGGTGGGAAGGAGGGAAGGAAGGCGATGGGGAAGGAGGGGGTGGTGGGAAAGGAGGGGAGGTTGGGAAAGGAGGGTGACGAGGGAATTGAGGCTTGTAGAAGTAAGCTCTATCCATCCCCGCCTCCTCGTGGGATTACTCGATACCTTCTCATCGCTTAGATATAATCAGCGCCCTTATCCAGGCCGCGACATCTGCCGCGCCCGAGCCCTGTCAGCCACATCTGGTGCTTGGGCCTCCCCGCGCTCGCGTCGCCCTTCTCTCGCTAGGAGCTATCATAAGGGTGACAATGGCGGATAACAATAGGTGACATATTCATTGCGACGAAATTAGAAAAGGTTTGAATGAGAATGAACATCTCTTGCATTGTGAAAATATTCATTCTCATCATACCTTTTCTATATGATAAAAATATAATAACGTTAATACCGATGATAATGATATTGATATTGATGAAAATGATGTTTATGATAATAATGTTAATAATATTAACAACAACAATGACAAACAGCAAAAACGTAATGACAATAACAAAGTCATCACCGTCATCAAAATAAAATGATCGAGTAATAATTGTCATTATGGTCAGTATGAAACAAAATGGCCTTCTTTACCACCAGGCGAGGTGTCATAAAACCCCTCGCGGCGGGAAATCCTTTGCTTTCTGCTTTCAAAATCCTTGCTCAATCTCATGCGCACATTATCCCGCAAAATATGCAGTTGATAACAATTGCTAATCAGGTGACATGGCAAAAGACAAAGCAAAGAGCAGCCTCTGAACAGCTTACAGCTCGCACGAGGCACACGCCTCGGACCGCGGATGGAATTCCTTCTTTCTCTCTCTCTTTCTGGGTTTCTGGCATCGTACCTCACCAGACATCGCCGAACTGACATAAGAGGCTAGGGAGGGAGAGGGAGGGAGAGGGAGGGAGAGAGAGGGAGAGAGAGGGGAGAAGAGAGGGAGAGAGAGGGAGAGAGAGGGAGAGAGAGGGAGAGAAGGAGAGAGAGAGAGAGAGAGAGAGAGAGAGAGAGAGAGAGAGAGAGAGAGAGAGAGAGAGAGAGAGAGAGAGAGAGAGAGAGAGAGAGAGAGAGAGAACTGAGGAAGGTTCGCCGACATGTTTTTCTCGATTTTGTTTCTCTCAATTTCCCCTTTGACTATTTACCTCACTTATAAATCACGCCGTTGTCACAGACAGTTGTCCCTCAACCCCCCCCTTTCTTCATGAACTGCTCTTGCACTCGATCACTTTTACGTTCAGTCCGTCGTAAAAACCCCGCTGCCACCATTCTTGCGGGCTTCCTCTGCTTTCTCACCACACTCTTTGTCACTGGTTTGATTCCATTCTTATCTCGCTTCCTGCGACTCAGTCCCTGGCGCATTCCGACCCGTTGCATCATCTGTGCCGACGAAGCCCGACGCATTTTCTCCCACGCTTGCCCTTTCCTTCTTTCCTGATCTATTCGCTATCCTTCCTCCCCAATATTTTCTGATTTTTTTATTCCTTTGCTTCAGCCTAACTTTAACCCTTGTTATTCAAAATGAAATCGAATATTCGCCATCTCCGTATCCGAATTTTCTTCTCCAATCACCGCCTTCTCTTTCTTCATCCCTCATCCTGGAGGAAGGAGAAGCCCGAGGAGGACGAGGGAAGAGGAATGGGCTCTGAGGGGGGCGAGGAGCGGGCGGCAAATACACAACGGGGCAGAGAGGGGGGTGAGGGTGGGTGAAGGAGGGAGAAGGGAGGAAGAGGGAGAGAGAGAGAAAAGGAGAAAGAGAGGAGAGAGGAGAGGAGAGGAGAGGAAGAGAGGAGAGGGAGAGAGAAGGAGGAGAGAGAGAGGGAGAGAGGAGAGAGAGGGTGAGAGGAAGAGAGAGGGGAGAGAGGAGAGCAGAGAGGGAGAGAGAGAGGGAGAGAGGAAGAAGAGAGGGAGGAGAGCGAGGAGAGAGGAGAGAGAGGGAGAAGAGGAGAGAGAGAGGACAGAGGAGAAGAGAGGGAGAGAGTAGAGAGAGAAGGGAGAGAGTAGAAGAGGAGGGAGGGAGAGAGAGAGAGAGAGGAGAGAAAGAGGGAGAAGAGGAGAGAGATGAGGAGAGAGAGAGGAGAGAGAGAGGCAAGAGAGAGAGAGAGGAGAGGAGAGGGAGAAAGAGAGAGAGAGGGAGAGAGAGAGAGAGAGAGAGAGAGAGAGAGAGAGAGAGAGAGAGAGAGAGAGAGAGAGAGAGAGAGAGAGAGAGAGAGAGAGAGAGAGAGAGAGGAGAGAGAGAGGGGAGAGAGAGAGGGAGAGAGAGAGGGAGAGAGAGAGAGAGAGAGAGAGAGAGAGAGGAGAGAGAGAGAGAGAGAGAGAGAAGAGAGAGAGAGAGAGAGAGAGAGAGAGAGAGAGAGAGAGAGAGAGGGAGGGAGCAAGGAGGGGGGGGGGGGAGGCCATCGCCTTGCCCTAATTGGTTGTTGAGTTTCAGCGTTCAATACCTGCCCCCGGCGGTTGAGGGAGGGAAGGATGTACGAGGAGAGGAAGAGGAGAAGGAGAGGAGAGGCATGGAGGACAACCAGTCAAGTATGGAGGACAAGGGAGAACCAAGGGGGAGAGGAGAGAGAGGGAAAGAAAGAGAGGGAGATAGATAAAATGGAGAAGGAGAGACAGCCAGACAGAAATAAACAGAGAGAGAGAGAGAGAGTAGAGAAGAGAGAGAGAGAGAGAGAGAGAGAGAGAGAGAGAGAGAGAAAGAGAGAGAGAGAGAGAGAGAGAGAGAGAGAGAGAAAGAGAAAGAATAGAGAGGAGAGAGAGAGGGGGGGGGGTAAAGGAGAGAGAGGGGGGAAAGGGAGAGAAAGAGGAAGAGGGAGAGAAAGATGGAGAGGGAGAGAGAGAAAAAAAGAGAGAAAGAAAGAAGGAAGAAAAGGAAAAGACAGAAAGAGGAGGGAGGGAAAAAATATAGATAGATAGATAGATTAGAAGAGAGAGAGATAGATGGACAGACAAATAGATAGATTGAGAGATAGACAGATAGATAGATAGAGGAAGAGGGAGATAGATAGATAGATAGTGAGAGAGAAAGAGAAAGAGAAAGAGAAAGAGAAGAGAGAGGAGAGAGAGAGAGAGAGAGAGAGAGAGAGAGAGAGAGAGAGAGAAGAGAGAGAGAGAGAGAGAGAGAGAGAGAGAGAAGAGAGGTGAGAGAGAGGGGGGGGAGAGGGAGAGAAAGAGGGAGAGAGGAAGAGAGAAAAAGAGAGAAAGAAAAGAAGGAAGAAAGGAAAGACAGAAAGAGAGAGGGAGGGAAAAAGATAGATAGATAGAGAGAGAGAGATAGATGGACAGACAAATAGATAGATTGAGAGATAGACAGATAGATAGATAGAGGAAGAGGGAGATAGATAGATATATAGTGATAAGAGAAGAGAGAGAGAGAGAGAGAGAGAGAGAGAGAGAGAGAGAGAGAGAGAGAGAGAGAGAGAGAGAGAGAGAGAGAGAGAGAGAGAGAGAGAGAGAGAGAAAGACGGAGAGAGAGAGAAAGACGGAGATAGACAAAGACGGAGATAGACAAAGACGGAGACAGACAGAGAGAGAGAAAGAGCGACAGAAAGAGAAAGAGAGAGCAAGTCCTGGATGTCCTTTCCCGTGAAGGTAAATGGCCTCCACGCAGGCAAGACCGCACATCCGACTGGAAAGAGTGAAGGCCACCGCGACAGACAACTAGAACAGTCTTTTATACCTATCGAACGAGTACATCAACGTCGCTCTACATATTAAGCGAACAATGAACAAACAAACATTTTATCACGGCGTCCTTTATACATGACGGTCATTGTATGGCGTAATGGTTGTGGAGGACGATGGGTCAGGTCAGGTTACAGGGGGGAGAGGAAGGGAGAGGGAGAGGGAGAGGGAGAGGGAGAGGGGTGAGGAGGTGGAGGGAGAGGGGAGGAGGTGGAGGGAGAGGGGAAGGAGGAGGGAAAGGGGAAGGAGGAGGGGGAAGAGGAGGAGAGGGAAAGGAGGAGGGAGTGGGGGAGGAGGAGGAGCAGGAGAGGGGGAGGAGGAGGAGGAGGAAGGAGGAGGAGGGAGAGGACGGGTAGAGGAGAGGGGTGATGATGATGAGGAAGAGGGGAGGAGGTGGAAGGGGAAGGGAAGGGGAGGGGAAGGGAGGTGGAGGGAAAGGAGAAAGAGGTGGAGGAAAGGGAAGAGTGAGACAGGGACAAAGATAGATAAAATAATAGATAAAAAGATAGATCGGACAGACAGAAAGATAAATGGATAGATATACAGATAAAGATATTAGATACATATACATATGAATAGATATATGGATAAATATATTGACATAAACAGATACAGAGAAGAAATTAGATAGATAGAGAAGACGTCCAACGCAAAGGGAAAGCATGTTATATGGAGAGCGACTAAAGAAGCAGAGGAGCAGCAGACGGAGCAGAAGCAGGGCGAAGGAGGGCGAAGGGCGAAGGGGCGGAGAAGGGCGAAGGGCGAAGGGGCGAAGGGCGAAGGGCCGAAGGGGCGAAGGGCGAAGGGCAGAAGAGGCGAACGGGCGGAGGCGAAGGGGCGGAGAAGGGCGAGGCTTAGGGGCGGAGAAGAAGGCGAAGGGGCGAAGGGCGAAGGCGGAGAAGGGCGAAGGGCGCGAAGGGCGAAGGGCGGCGGAGAAGAAGGGGCGAAAGGGCGAAGGGCGAAGGGGCGGAGAAGGGCGAAGGGGCGGAGAAGGGCGAAAGGGCGAAAGGGCGAAGGGCGAAGGGGCGAAGGGCGAAGGCGAAGGGGCGGAGAAGCGAAGGGCGAAGGGCGAAGGGCGAAGGGCGGAGAGGGCGAAGGGCGAAGGCGAAGGCGAAGGGCGAGAAGGGCGAAGGGCGAAGGGCGGAAGGGCGAAGGGGCGAAGGGCGGAGAAGGCGGCGAATTAAGGGCGAAAGGGCGAAGGGGCGAAGGGCGAAGGGGCGAGAAGAAGGGCGAAGGGCGAAGGGCGAAGGGCGGAGAAGGGCGAAGGGCGGAGGGCGAAGGGCGAAGGGGCGGGGAAGGGCGAAGGGCGAAGGGGCGCGAAGAAGGGGCGAAGGGCGGAAGGGGCGAAGGGGCGGAGAAGGGCGAAGGGCGAAGGGCGGAGAAGGGCGAAGGGCGAAGGGCGGAGGGCGAAGGGCGAAGGGCGAAAAGGGCGAAGGGGCGGAAGGAAGGCGAAGGCGAAGGGGCGGAGGAGGCGAAGGGCGAAAGGGGGAAGGGCGAAGGGCGAAGGGCGAAGGGGGGCGGAGAAGGGCGAAGGGCGAAGGGCGGAGAAGGGCGAAAGGGCGAAGGGGCGGGCGAACGAAGAAGGGCGAAGGGGCGGAGAAGGGCGAGGGGCGGAGAAGGGCGAAGGGCGAAGGGGCGAGAAGGGCGAAGGGCGAAAGGGCGGAGAAAGGGCGAAGGGCGGAGAAGGCGAAGGGCGAAGGGGCGAAGAAGGGGCGAAGGGCGGAGAAGGGCGAAGGGCGAAGGGGCGGAGAAGGGCGAAGGGCGAAGGGGCGGAGAAGGGCGAAGGGCGAAGGGGCGGAGAAGGGCGAAGGGCGAAGGCGAAAGGGCGGAGAAGGGCGAAGGGCGAAGGGGGGCGCAGCGGGAAAGGGAAACGACGCTGCTGTATCTTCATCTCTCCTTAATGCCGGGATGAACGGCGCTCCGGACTGATCCTTTTTTATATGTCGTTTCTACAGGAGACTTGTTATTAAGGCTGGCGCAGGCGAGGCGAGGAGGGGAGGAGGGGGGAGGGAAGGGAGATGGTGAAAGGGGAAGAGAGGCGAGGAGGAGGAGCAGGGAAGAGAGGAGGCGGAAGGGGAGGCGAGGCGAAGAGGGAAGGTGCGGGGAAGGAGCGGGGAAGGTGAAGGGGCGGGGAAGGTGAGGGGCGAAGAGGGGAGGTGAAGTGGGGAGAAGGGGAGAAGGAAAGGGCGAAGTGGAAGAGGGAAAAATATTTAGACACTTT
>NW_020870219.1:1254230-1259230 GCF_003789085.1 Penaeus vannamei | reverse complement strand
GTGTGTGTGTGTGTGTGTGTGTGTGTGTGTGTGTGTGGTGTGTGTGTGTGTGTGTGTGCTGTGTGTGTGTGTGTGTGTGTGTGTGTGTGTGTGTGTTTGCATACATACCTGCGTGCGTACGTAAGTACATACACCACATGACCATAGTGATAAATAAACTACTCTCATTATCTTTACCAGAAAACGAAGATTGATTTAGACTAACCATCCCCCCCCCCGCCTCCCTCCCCGCAGCTGCTGATAACGATCTGCATCTCGTGGAGTCTGTGCGCGATCCTCACAGCCTACGACGCCATTCCGGAAGGTTCCACCGCCAGGACGGACTTCGCTGGCTCGCTCATACAGGACGCTCCGTGGTTCAGGGTTCCTTATCCCGGTGAGTTCGGGTTCGAACCGGGGCACTGGGAGGCCCCCCCCTCCCCAATGACGCATTGCCGATTACTTTTTTTGCGATTTTACAAATGGTCTTAATTTAGGTGCTTACTTCTGTAGGCATTTCAGTTGACTATATATTTATCTGTATATCTTAGTCTCTGTATGTAATTGCACTTAGTTTGTCTGCCAATTCACACACACATAGTTGAGTATATGAATAATATAATAAATAAATAGATTAAATGAATATACATTATATGTATATATATACATTATATACATACATACATAATATATATATATATATATATATATATATATATATATATATATATATATATATATATATATATGACATATATACATATAGATGCATCCATCCATCCATCCATACGTACGGACGTACATACACATGTTATTTTTAATATACATACAAGTATATGTATATATATATATATATATATATATATATATATATATATATATATATATATGCATATATATATATATTATATATATATATATATATATATTATATATATGTTACATATACATACGTTTATATATACATATATAAACGTATATGACACAAAATCAGCACAACAAACCCAAACCCCCGCCTCAAGTCCCTCTTCGTCCAACTTCTAACGAACTTCTCTTTCTTCCCCCCCCCCCCCCTCCTCCCAAAGGCCAATGGGGGATGCCCACCGTGAGCGTGGCCGGGGTCGTGGGGTCATGGCAGGGGTCATCTCGTCGATCGTGGAGAGCCATCGGGGACTACTTCGCCTGTGCCAGAGTTGCGAGTGAGTGCCCCGACAGTGCCAGCCGTGCCAATTGAGAGGGAATTGGCTGCAATGGCGTGGGTAGAAGGACCTCATCGGACTGAGGGCTTCAGCAGCTGCATGGGGGGAGGGGGAGGGCAGGAGGGGCAGGGGATGGAGGCTGGTGCAGGAAAGGGTGCCGATGAGGGCGATGGTCCTGATGCCTGTGGTGGTGAGTGGTGACTGATGCTGATAGTGGTGAGAATGACGGTAATAATAGTAATAATAATGATCACAACAGTAACTATGGTAATGATAAGGAAGAGGAATGTAATGATTATATATGATGATGAGGGTGGTGATTGGTGTTGATAATGATAAGAATGACAATAATACGAGTAATGATAATGATCATAATCGTAGCGATGGTGCTGACTATGTGCAAATGATAATGATAGTAAGAAAGAAAAGGAAGAGAAGAGTAAAACGACAAGGAATAGTAAGAATTATGACATATTAAAACAAAAGTCTGACAAGTCGTATACCTGCATTGGATTTAAAATATTTATCAAAACCTTAGTATAGTTTAAGAATATATTAAAACCTTAGTTTAGTTAAAGATATATATCAAACCTTAGTTTAGTTGAAAATATATATCAAACCTTAGTTTTTTTATCTTTTGTAAATGTTTTCAGGAAGCTAAAAAAAAGAAAGAAAACGGGAACTTTTCCACGATATTTTACAGCGAACGCATTACAGGGAAGACTAATACATCCTCATTACCAGATGTGCCCCCGCCGCCCACGCACGCCCTCAACCGCGGCGTCGGCGTGGAGGGCATCGGCTGCGTGCTGGCGGGCATCTTCGGCACCAGCAGCGGGACGGCATCTTACTCTGGCAACATTGCTCTGGTTGGCATTACGAAGGTAAGGGGAATTTACATTTTTTTTTTTTTTTTTCGTTTTTTATGTGTGTGTGCGTGTTATTGAGATGTTGAGATGATAAAGTTTGCCATCATTAGAGGAAAGCTTAAGAGAGAAAGAAAATCCATCTATTCAAGAAAAACTAAAAGAACAGACTTGAGAAAACTATTTTTCCTCAACTTTTTCCTTCCTCCTTCTTTATTCTACTTTTTTTTAATTTTATCTTATCTATTCTTTCTTCCCTCTCCTTATCCAGGTCGGGAGTCGGAGCGTGGTCCTGTGCAGCGGCCTCATGATGCTCCTGTTCGGCGTCTTCGGGAAGTTCGGCGCCGTCTTCGCCACCCTGCCGGAGCCCGTCCTCGGGGGCGTCCTCATCTTCGTGTTCTCCGTCGTGACCGCCATCGGCCTCTCCACGCTGCAGTACGTCGACCTCGCCTCCTCCAGGAACCTGCTCATCCTCGGCTTCTCCATCTTCATGGGCATGGCGCTGCCCAATGTGAGTCGCGGCTGGCGAGCTTCGTGTTTCTCTCTCTCCGTTTGTCTGTGTCTCTCTTTCTTTCTCTTTCTCTTTCTCTTTCTCGCTGTTTGTTTGCTTGTGTCTCCCTTTCTTTCTCTTCTCTTTCTCTTTCCCGCTGTGTCTGTTTGTGTCTCCTATTCTTTCTCTCTCTCGCTGTTTGTCTGTTTGTGTCTCTCTTTCTTTCTCTTTCTCTTTTTCGCTGTTTGTCTGTTTGCGTCCTCTCTTTCTTTCTCCTTCTCTTACTTGCTGTTTGTCTGTTTCTGTCTCTCTTTCTTTCTCCTTCTCTTTCTCTTCTCACTGTTTGTCTGTTTGGTCTTCTCTTTCTCCTTCTCTTTCTCGCTGTTTGTCTCTTTGTGTCTCTTCTTTCTTCTCTTTCTTTTTCTTTTGTCGTTGGTCTCTCTTTTCTGTCTCTTCTCTCTGTTTGTCTGTTTGTGTCTCTCTTTCTTTCTCTTCCTTCTCTTTTCTCTGTTGTCTCTTTTGTCTCTCTTTCTTTCTCCTCTCTTTCTCTTCTCGCTGTTTGTCTTGTGTCTCTCTTTCTTTCTCCTTCTCTGTTTCTCTTTCTCTCTGTTTTCTCTTTTGTGTCTCTCTTCTCCTTCTCTTCTCTCCTGTTTGTCTCTTTGTGTCTCCCTTTCTTTCTCTTTCTCTTTCTCTCTCTCTGTTGTCTGTTTGTCTCCCTTCTTTCTCCTTCTCTTTCTCGCTGTTTGTCTGTTGTGTCTCCTTCTTCTCCTTCTCTTTCTCTCTGTTTGTCTGTTTGTGTCTCCCTTTCTTTCTCTTTCTTTTTCTCTTTCTCTTTCTCACTGTTGCTGTTGTGTCTCCCTTTCTTCCTTTCTTTTCCTTTCTCACTGTTGTCGTATTGTGTCTCTCTTCTTTCTCCTTCTCTTTCTCTTTCTCACTTTTGTCTGTTGTGTCTCTCTTTCTTTCTCCTCTCTTCTCTTTCGACTGTTTGTGTCTTTTTCTCTTTCTCGCTGTTTCTGTCTGTTTTCTCTCTCTTTTTTCTCTTTCTCTTCCTCGCCCTTGTGTCTATTCTCTCTCTCTTTCTTTTCTTCTCTCTCTCTCTCTCTCTCTCTCTTCTCTCTCTCTCTCCTCTCTCTCTCTCTCTCTCTCTCTCTCTCCTCTCTCTCTCTCTCTCTCTCTCTCCTCTATCTCTTACCCTTACCTCTCTACCTCCTCTTCGCTCTCTCTCTCTCTCTCTCTCTCTCTCTCCCCTTCTCTCTCTCTCTCTCTCTCTCTTCCTCTTCTTCTTCTCTCTCTTTACCCTTTACCCCTACCTCTCTTACCTCTCTACTCTCTCTCTCTCTCTCCTCTCTCCTCTCTCTCTCTCTCTCTCTCTTCTCCTCTCTGCTCTCTCTCTCTCTCTCTCTCTCCCTCTTCTCCCTCTTCTCTCTCTCCCTCTCTCTCTCTCCCTCTCTCTCCTTCTCCTCTCTCTCTCTCTCTCGTCTCCTCTCTCCTCTCTCTCTCTCTCTCTCTCTCTCTCTCTCTCTCTCTCTCTCTCTCTCTCTCTCTCTCCTCTTCTCTCCTCTCTCTCTCTCTCTCTCTCTACTCCTCTCTCTCTCTCTTACCTCTCTCTCCTCCTCTCTCTTTACCTCTCTCTCCTCTCTCTCTCTTACCTCTCTCTCTCTCTCGCTTACCTCTCTCTCTCTTCTTCTTCTGTACCCTTCCTCTCTCTCTACCTCTCTCTCTCTCTGCTCTTAATCGTTTCTTCTCTTTTCTCTCTTCTTCTATAGCCTCTCCCTTCTCTACTCTCCTCTCTTACTCCTCTATTCTTCTCTTCTTCTCTGCTCTCTTACCTCTTCGTTTCTCTCTCTCTCTCTCTACTTATCCCTCGCTCTCTCTCTCTCTTCCTTACCTCTTCCCTCTCTCTCTTACCTTCTTGCCTCTCTCGTCTCTTTCTTCTTCCGCTCTTTACTTCCTCTCTTTCCTTTACCCTCTTCTCTTCCTTCTCTTCTTACCGTCAGCTCCTATCTTTCTATTCTACATCTCTCATCCCCTCTCTCATTCTTTACCTCTCCTCTCTTGTCTCTCTCTCTCCTCTCTCTTCCTCTCTTCTCCTCTACTTCTCTCTCCTCTCTCTCTCTCCCTCTTTCTCTCTCTCTCTCTCTTCTCTCTTCATCTCTCTTCTTCTCCTCTCTACTCTCTCGCTCTCTCCTCTTCTTACCTCTCTTCTCTCTCTCTGATCTCTGTTTACCTCTCTCCTTTCTTCGCTTCTCTCTTACTCTTCTCTCGTCTCTTCTCTTCGTATCCTCATCTCTTCTCTCTCTTCTCATACCTTTTACCTCTTCCATCTCTGCCTGCTTTTTTCTTTTACTCCTCTCTCTCATCTCCTTCATAATCCTTTCTCTTCTTCTCTCTTCTTTTCGATCCTATCTTCTCTTTCTGTCTCTCTTCTATACCTCTCTTGTTCCTCGTCCTACCTCTGCTCTTCTC
>NW_020870219.1:1252527-1254130 GCF_003789085.1 Penaeus vannamei | reverse complement strand
CACTGACCACATTTACTTTTATCCTTGCAGTCTCTATGGCCATGAGAGGGTTTAAGGCAACGGAAACACAGCCTCTTGGACATGGCCGTATTCCAGCGATCTTGTACATTTAATCTGCCAAACTTGAAACAGGCATGTAAAGCATGACCTCGTTTATTGCAACAAAGACAATCATCTGTCCCAATGTTAGATTCACAGACTGGATGTGTTGTACTTACAGTGAGTCCTTTAGGCTTATTGATTACAGCAACTTTTCTCCTAATAGAAAGTTGTTTACTTCGCGCTTCTTCGATATACCTGCCTTCCTTTGCAACCTTGGCTTGCTCCTTGACAAAGGCTACTAATGAGGGGAAGGAGTATCCTGATTCCTGGGTCACACACCTAGCTGCCCATTTATTTCGTAGGTACTTGGGTAGTTTGCTAACCACTTTAGTCATCACTTCCCTTAGCTCCATCCTCATAATATTTTCTCTGAGAGCACACTGCACATTGAAGAGATAAGAACCATACTCCTCTAACTCTTCTACATCACTCACATCAATGTCCTTCCACTCCAGTAGTTTCCTGATGTAGGCCTCAATAAGGTTATGCGAGTCTTCATATTCCTTATTCAACAACGTCCATGCCATTTCATATCCCTCAGCTGGAGGCAGGTGTAGGCATCCTTCTATAAGCTTTCTTGGAGGGCCATCTAGCTGATTGTAAAGATGAGTCAACCTTCTCTTGGGATCTTCAGTGTTGCTTTCTACATTCCATGTAAATGTATTGCGGAACTGGACAAACTTGGTTAAATCCCCATTAAATCTCTCAAGCTTTATAGGAGGGAGCAGTGTTCTGCGGCTAAGCTCTTGCTGGCTCATCATCGTAGAATCTAATGCTTGCAGTATATGGGTAGCTTGCCCCATGGTGAGAGGATGTGTCACTTCATGCCCAGAATGATTGGGTGTTTGAACAGTTGGCATGGTCTTGGAAAAGGTTGTAAATGGAGGAACTGAAGGATTCACAGGAGTGCTTTGAGTGAACAGCACACGAGATTCAGGAACTGATGGTAGGCGACTTGCAGGCATGTTAGTATTAACCAGCACAGGTACAGCAGACTGTTGAAGAGCAATACTTGAGGTTATAGGACCAAGAACTTGACATGCTGATTGCATGTCCACCTGAGCGGGAGCACTAACCGATTCACAACCCTTTAAATCACTGGAAGGGCACCCCATTCCACTAGTAGCAGCACAGAAATCAGATCTGGGTTGTGGATCTATTGTTCCATTTTCAATGTGGGAATTAACATCACTTGCCCATTTATCACAAATAATTTCTTGAGCTGAATGAGATTTTAACTGCACATCCAAAACACAGCTCATTTCCGAGTCAGTACCAGGGTCAGATTGTGATGAGTGGGCTCTGGTTCTGGCAGGTTCAGACCTAGCTTGATTAACAAACCTGATACGTGAAACTTCTTGTTTAATTTTCAGCAACTCCTTCTCTCGTTCTTGTTCTCTTCTTTCATACTTACTTTCTATATTCAACATTTCTTGCTGCAACTGCAATTCCAGCATGCGAAGATGGTATTCAGAAGTTTGCGTATGCACAGAGCATTTTG
>NW_020870219.1:1193313-1222427 GCF_003789085.1 Penaeus vannamei | reverse complement strand
AGGAGGAGAAGGGAGAGAGAGAGAGAGAGAGAGAGAGAGAGAGAGAGAGAGAGAGAGAGAGAGAGAGAGAGAGAGAGAGAGAGAGAGAGAGAGAGAGAGAGAGAGAGAGAGAGGAGAGAGAGAGAGAGAGAGAGAGAGAGAGAGAGAGAGAGGAGAGAGAAAGAGACAGAGAGGACAGAGAGAGAGAGAGAGAGAGTGAGAGAGTGAGAAAGACAGAGAGAGAGATAGAGAGAGATAGAGAGAAAAGAAGAATATATGTAGGAGAGAGGAGAAAGACATAGAGGGAGACACAGAGAGAGAAAGAAAGAGAAGAGAAGAAAGAAGAGAGATAAAGGTGAGAAGAAAGAGTGAGAGAACTAAGAGAGAGAGAAAGAAAGAGATATTATAGCGAGAAGAGAGAGGGAGAGAGAGAGAGAGGGGAGAGAAACGAGAGAAAGAGAGAGTGAGAGATGAACTCATATAGATATAGGTAGATTTTCAAACGCACACATGCGCACACAAATGCGCACATACTACACATACACATAGAGACACATACATGGAGATTAATATCTTGCACTCACATATGTATACTCATTGTTCTAAACGCCTAATGCCACGCTGTACATTTAGATAATAAACACATTTAGATAATAGAGGCTTATTAATAACATAATAACAGAACAGAATATTATAGGCCGCTTTAATAGGGAAGCATAATACTACCATGAAGATTTTTTTTTATATATTTATCTTTTTTTCATTTCATTTCTTCCGTACAGGTGCGCGGGGAACGTTGGGGGATAAAGGACACTAACCTGAAGGGGAATCGTACACCTGATGCAAGTGACAGCAGCTGCGTCTCTGCCCGTGCGAACAAATGACTCGGTTTCGCCTGCGCTAATATTGCCTCTGAAATCTACATATCTTTTTAACGTTCTTTCACACAGATAAGCAGACGCGAAGGTGACCAATGTCTGTAGTAAGTATGGGTTTGGTCGGTCCTTTTCCGCAACTGTCTCCGACTTCGCCTTCCTTCGCTCTTCTTACTCTTAAGGATTCGCTAGCCTCTCCCGCACGCGGGGCGCGGCGGGGCGGAGCGACGCGGCGGGATCTGGCGGCGGCGCGGACAATGGAAAAGCTTGGCCGGTATTTCCATTGGCCTCGCAGGCTCGCGAGACCTCGCCGCGCGGGAGACACCTTCGCCTGTCCTTCCCAACGACCCGCCATCGCCTGAGGCCTAAGTCCTTGCGGTTCTCCACCACAGACTCCTCGACGCCGGCGGAAACCACGGTGGCCACGGAGCCCTCGACGACCTCCTCGGGGGCGGACCAAGGTATGTATCTAGAGCTTCTGTGAACGCTGGTTCTGTGTTGCCCTTGGCCATACATTTCATCCACTGCTGATTTTACGCGTCGTGTGCTACAGGAAGTAACTCCACGTCTACACCCACAGTCACGGTTGAAATTACAACAGTTTCTAGTACGACACTACCTACAATAACAGAAATTACAACATCCCCAGGCCCTACAACAACTGAAGGTATCACAACTACAGGATCTACAGTTACAACAACAGCTGGACCTACAGTTATAACAACAGAAGGCCCAACAACAACAGTTGGACCCACAGTTACAACTATAGAAGGTACTGTAATAACAAATGTACCCACTGCAACTGGTACAGCAACAACTGGAGCGACATCTATCGTTACAACAGTTACTGGACCTACGATAACTGGATCTACAACAGTACCAGTTACTACAGAAACACCTGAGCTTACAACAACAGTGGGACCAACAATAACAGCTGGACCTACGACCACGAAAGAACCTACAACAATAATAACACCAGAACCAACAACATCAATTCAATCTACAACTGAACCGACAATAACAACAGAAGGACCAACAGCAATAACGAGTGAACGAATTACAACAACGGCAAGACCAACAACAGGACCTACAACATCAGTTGGATCTGTAACAACGACTGGACCAATTACAACAGATGGATCCACAACAATAACTGGAGAACAAATTACAACAACAGCTGGACCGACACCAACGGCAGAAACATCAACAGCTGGACCAATACCTACAACTGGACCTACAACAACAGCTGGACCCACAAATACAGTTGGACCGACAACAACGGTAGAACCTACAACAACAGCTGGTCCTACACCGTCAGACGCACCTACGACAGCTGGACTTACACCTACAGCTGGACCAACAACAACAGGTGAATCTATAACAGCTGGACCTACAACAACAACTGGGCCTACACCTACAGCTGCCTATCCTACACCTACAGCTGGACCTACAACAACAGCTGGACCTACACCTACAGCTGGACCGACAACAACAGCTGGACCTACACCTACAGCTGGACCTACAACAAAAGCTGGACCGACAACAACGGTAGAACCTACAACAGGTGAACCTACAACAACAGCTGCACCTACACCTACAGCTGGACCGACAACAACAGCTGGGACTACAACAACAGCTGGACCTACACCTACAGCTGCACCTACAACAACAGCTGGACCGACAACAACGGTAGAACATACAACAGGTGAACCTACAACAACAGCTGGACCTACACCTACAGCTGGACCTACAACAACAGCTGGACCTACAACAGCTGCTGCTCCTACAACAGCTGGACCGACAACAACGGTAGAACCTACAACAACAGCTGGACCTACACCTACAGCTACTCCTACAACAACAGCTGGACCTCCAGCTGGACACATACAACAGCAACCTACAGCTGACAACAACAACACCTACAGCTGGACCTACAACAACAGCTGGACCAACTATAACACAACAGGTGAACCTAGCACAACAGCTGGCAATTACACCTACAGCTGGACCTACAACAACAGCTGGACCTAACCTACACCTACGTTGGACCTGCTGCACCTACAACAACAGCTGGACCGACAACGGTAGAGCCTACAACAACAGCTGGACCTACACCTACAGCTGCACCTACAACAACGGTAGAACCTACAAAAACAACTGGACCTACACCTACAGTTGGGCCGACAACAACAGCTGACTTACGGTAGAACCTACAACAGGTGAACCTACACAACAGCTGGACCTACACCTACAGCTGGACCTACAACAACAGCTGACCTACACCTACAGCTGGAAACCTAACAACAACAGCTGGACCTAACCTACACCTGCACACAGCTGGACCTAACACAAGCTGGATCGCGGACAACACGTAGAACCTACAACAGGTGAACCTACAACAGCTGGACCGACAACAACAGCTGCACCTACACCTCCAGCTGGACCGACAACAACAGTTGGACCTACACCTACAGATGGACCTACACACGCGTCATCCTGCACCTACACAACAGCTGACCTACACTACCAGGTTGAACCCTACAACAACAGCTGGACCTACACCTACAGCTGGACCTACAACAACAGCTGGACCTACACCTACAACTGGACCGACAACAACGGTAGACCTAACAACAACAGCTGGGAGCTTTGCACCTACAACCTACAACCTGCAACAACAGCACCTAACAGATGGACCTACACAACTACAACACAGCTGGACGACAACAACGGTAGAACCTACAACAGGTGAACTGCTGGACCTACACCTACAGCTGGACCTACACCTACAGCACCTACAACAACAGCTGGACCGCAGCTGAACCTACACCTACAGCTGGAACTACAACAACGGTAGAACCTACAACAGGTGAACCTACAACAACAGCTGGACCTACACCTACAGGTGGACCGACAACAACAGCTGCACCTACACCTACAGCTGGACCGACAACAACAGCTGGACCTACACCTACAGATGGACCTACACCTTCAGCTGCACCTACACCTACAGTTGGACCTATAACAGCTGGACCGACAACAACGGTAGAACCTACGACAGGTGAACCTACAACAGCTGCACCTACACCTACAGCTGGACCTACAACAACAGCTGGACCGACACCTACAGCTGCACCTACACCTACAGCTGGACTGACAACAACAGGTGAACTTACAACAGCTGGACCTACAACAGCTGCACCCACAGATGAACCTACAACAACAGCTTTACCTGTAACCACGGCTGGACCGACAACAACAGGCGAACCTACAACAGCTGGACCGACAACAACAGCTGGACCTACACCTACAGCTGGACCTACACCTACAGTTGGACCGACAACACCTACAGTTGGACCTGCACCTACACCTTACAGCTGGACCGACAACAACAGCTGCACCTACACCTCAGCTGGACCTACAACAACAGCTGGACCCACAACAACAGCTGGACCTAAAACAACAGCTGGAGCCACAGCAACAGTTGGACCGACAACAACGGTAGAACCTACAACAGTTGCACCTACAACAACAGCTGCAACTACAGCTGGACCGACAGCAACAGGTGAACCTACAACAACAGCTGGACCTACACCTACAGCTGGACCGACAACAACAGCCGGACCTACACCTACAGTTGGACCGACAACAACAGCTACACCTACACCTACAGCTGGACCGACAACAACAGGTGAACCTACAACAGCTGGACCTACACCTACAGCTGTACCGACAACAACAGGTGAACCTACAACAGCTGGACCGACAACAACAGCTGCAGGTACACCTACAGCTGCACCGACAACAATAGCCGGACCTACAACAACAGCTGGACCTACACCTACAGCTGGACCGACAACAGGTGAACCTACAACAGCTGGACCTACACCTACAGCTGGACGTACAACAACAGCTGCACCTACACCTACAGCTGGACCGACAGCAACAGGTGAACCCACAACAGCTGGACCGACAGCAACTGCTGCACCTACACCTACAGCTGGACCTACAATTACAGCTGCACCTACACCTACAGCTGGAGCGACAACAACAGCTGCACCTACAACAACAGCTGGACCTACACCTACAGCTGCACCTACAATGACAGCTGGACCTACACCTACAATTGGACCGGCAACAACAGGTGAACCTACACCTACAGCTGGACCTACAACAACAGCTGCACCTACATCTACAGCTGGACTGACAAAACAGTGAACCTACACACCTACAGTTGGACCTACAACAGCTGGACTACACCTACAGTTGAACCGACTACAACAGTTGGACCTACACCTACAGCTGGACCTACAACAACTGCACCTACACCTACAGCTGGACCTACAACAACAGGTGAACCTACACCTACAGCTGGACCTACAACAGCTGGACCTACACCTACAGCTGGACCGACAACAACAGCTGGACCTACACCTACAGCTGGACGACACAACAACAGCTGGACCTACACCTACAGTTGGACCGACAACAACAGCTGGACCTACACCTTCAGCTGGACCGACAACAGCTGCACCTACACCTACAGCTGGACCGACACAGGTGAACCTACAAACAGCTGCACCTACACCTACAGCTGACCCCTACAACAACAGCTGGACCTACACCTACAGCTGGACTACAACGACAGCTGGACCTACAACACCTACCTTGGACCTACAACAACAGGTGAACCTACACCTACACCGACAACAACAGCTGGACCTACACCTTACAGCTGGACCTACAACAACAGCTGGACATACACCTACAGCTGGACCGACAACAACAGCTGGACCTACACCTACAATTGGACCGACAACAACAGCTGGACCTACACCTTCAGCTGGACCGACAACAGCTGCACCTACACCTACAGCTGGACCGACAACAGGAGAACCTACAACAGCTGCACCTACACCTACAGCTGGACCTACAACAGCTGGACCTACACCTACAGCTGGACCTACAACGACAGCTGGACCTACACCTACAGCTGGACCTACAACAACAGCTGGACCGACAACAACAGCTGGACCTACACCTACAGTTGGACCTACACCTACAGCTGGACCTACAACAACAGCTGGACCTACAACAACAGCTGCATCTACACCTACAGCTGGGCCTACAACAACAGCTGGACCTATAACAACAGCTGCACCTACACTTACAGCTGGACCGACAACAACAGGTGAACCTACAACAGCTGCACCTACACCTACAGCTGGACCAACAACAACAGGTATACCTACAACAGCTGCACCTACACCTACATCTGGACCTACAACAACAGCTGCACCTACACCTACATTTGGACCGACAACAACAGGTGAACCTACAACAGCTGGACCTACACCTACAGCTGGACCTACAATTACAGCTGCATCGACAGCAACAGCTGCACCTACACCTACAGCTGGACCGACAACAACAGCTGCACCTACACCTACAGCTGCACCTACAATGACAGCTGGACCTACACCTACAGCTGGACCGACAACAACAGGTGAACCTACACCTACAGTTGGACCTACAACAGCTGGAACTACACCTACAGTTGAACCGACAACAACAGCTGGACCTACACCTACAGCTGGACCTACAACGACAGCTGGACCTACACCTACAGCTGGACCTACAACAACAACTGCACCTACAGCTGGACCTACAACAACAGGTGAACCTACACCTACAGCTGGACCGACAACAACAGGTGAACCTACACCTACAGTTGGACCTACAACAGCTGGACCTACACCTACAGTTGGACCGACAACAACAACTGGACCTACACCTACAGCTGGACACACAACAGCTGACCTACACCTACAATTGGACCGACAACAACAGCTGGACCTACACCTTCAGCTGGACCGACAACAGCTGCACCTACACCTACAGCTGGACCGACAACAGGTGAACCTACAGCTGCACCTACACCTACAGCTGGACAGCTGGACCTACACCTACAGCTGGACCTACAACGACAGCTGGACCTACACCTACAGCTGGACCTACAACAACAGCTGGACCTACACCTACAGCTGGACCGACAACAACAGCTGGACCTACACCTACAGTTGGACCTACACCTACAGCTGGACCTACAACAACAGCTGGACCTACACCTACAGCTGGGCCTACAACAACAGCTGCATCTACACCAGCTGGGCCTACAACTGGACACACCTACAGCTGGACCTACAACAACAGCTGGACCTACACCTACAGCTGGACCTACAACAACAGGTGAACCTACAACAGCTGCACCTACACCTACAGCTGGACCAACAACAACAGGTATACCTACAACAGCTGCACCTACACCTACAGCTGGACCTACAACAACAGCTGCACCTACACCTACAGCTGGACCTACACCTACATTTGTACCGACAACAGCTGGACCTACACCTACATTTGTACCGACAACAGCTGGACCTACACCTACAGCTGGACCTACAAGAACAGCTGCACCTACACCTACATTTGGACCGACAACAGGTGAACCTACAACAACAGCTGCACCTACACCTACAGCTGGACCTACAACAACAGCTGGACCTACACCTACAGGTGACCTACACCTACACCTACAACAACAGCTGCACCTACACCTACAGCTGGACCTACAACAACATCTGCACCTACACCTACCGCTGGACCTACAACAACAGCTGCACCTACACCTACAGCTGGACCGACAACAAGAGGTGAACCTACACCTACAGCTGGACCTACAACAATAGCTGGACCTACACCTACAGCTGGACCTACAACAACAGCTGGACCTACACCTACAGCTGGACCTACAACAACAGCTGCACCTACACCTACAACTGGACCGACAACAACAGCTGCACCTACACCTACAGTTGGACCGACAACAACAGCTGCACTACACCTAACAGCTGGACCTACACAACAGTTACACAGAAACAACACACCGACACAACAGCTGGACCTACACCTACAGCTGGACCTACAACAACAGCTGGGACCTACACAGCTGGACCTACACCTACAGCTGGACCTACACCTACAGTTGGACCGACAACAACAGTTGGACCTCCACCTACAGCTGGACCTACAACAACAGCTGCACCTACACCTACAACTACAACAAAAGCTGCACCTACACCTACAACTGCCGACAACAGGTGGACCTACAACATGGACCTACAAGCTTACCTACACCTACAGCTGGACCTACACAAGCAGCTGCACCTACACTACAACCTACAACAACAGCTGCACCTACACCTACAGTGGACCTACAACAACAGCTGCACCTGAGTTGGACCTACACCTACAGCTGGACCTACAATAACAGCTGGACTACACTACAGCTGGACGCACAAACAACTGGACCTACAAACAACAGCTTGGACCCTACACCTACAGCTGGACGACAACAACAGCTGGACCTAACCTACACTACACCTACAGTTGGACCGACAACAACAGCTGGACCTACACCTACAGCTGAACCTACAACAACAGCTGCACCTACACCTACAGCTGCACCTACACCTACATTTGGACCGACAACAACAGCTGGACCTACACCTACAGCTGCAGCCTGGGCCCTACAACAACAGCTGGACCTACACCTACAGCTGGACCTACAACAACAGCTGCACCTACACCTACAGCTGGACCGACAACAACAGGTGAACCTACAGCAACAGCTGCACCTACACCTACAGCTCGACCGACAACAACAGGTGAACCTATAACAACAGCTGCACCAATACCTACAGTTGGACCTACACCTACAACTGGACCTACAACAACAGCTGCACCTACACCTACAGGTGGACCTACTACAACAGCTGCACCTACACCTACAGCTGACCATACACAACAGCTGCAACACTACAGCTACGAGCTGCACCTACACCTACAGACCACAACAGCTACTACAACAGCAGCTGCACACCTACAGCTGGACCTACTGCACACACCTACACCTACAGCTGCACCTACACCTACAGCTGGACCGATAACAACAGTTGCATCTACACCTACAGCTGGACCTACACCTACAGCTGGACTGACAACAACAGGTGAACCTGCAACAACAGCTGCACCTACACCTACAGCTGGACCTACAACAACAGCTGCTACTACACCTACAGCTGGACCGACAACAACAGCTGGACCTACACCTACAGCTGGACCGACAACAACAGCTGCACCTACACCTACAGCTGGACCTACAACAACAGCTGCACCTACACCTACAGCTGGACCTATAATAACAGCTGCACCTACACCTACAGCTGGACCGACAATAACAGGTGAACCTACAACAACAGCTGCACCTACACCTACAGCTGGACCTACAACAGCTGCACACCTACAGCTGTACAGCTGGACCGCTTGCACCTACA
Source organism: Penaeus vannamei (assembly GCF_003789085.1). Classification (NCBI taxonomy): domain Eukaryota; kingdom Metazoa; phylum Arthropoda; class Malacostraca; order Decapoda; family Penaeidae; genus Penaeus; species Penaeus vannamei. The sequence continues at coordinate 1,213,177 of NW_020870219.1, read as the reverse complement.
GCTGGACACAACAGGTGAACCTACAACTGCACCTACACCTACAGCTGGACCACAACAGCTGCACCTACACCTACAGCTGGACCGACAACAACAGCTGCACCTACACCTACAGCTGGACGTACAACAACAGCTGCACCTACACCTACAGGTGGACCTACAATAACAGCTGGACCTACACCTACAGCTGGACCTACAACAACAGCTGCACCTACACCTACAGCTGGACCTAACAACAGCTGCACCTACACCTACAGCTGGAACAACAACACTACACCTACACCTACAGCTGGACCTACAACAGCATGCACCGACAACAACAGCTACACCTACACCTACAGCTGGACCTACAACAACAGCTGGACCTACACTTACAGCTGAGCTACAATAGCTGAACCTACAACAACAATAACAGGTGGACATCTAACAAGAGCTGGACTTGCTTGACCAACATCTAGACCTATAATAACAGCAACAACTGACCTACACCAACACCCAGACCTGCAAAAAAATGACTTACAACTACAGCTGGGCCTACAATAACATATATCTATATCTACAACATTTGTATTTACAACAATGGCAGTAAAAACGACACTACCTTGATCTACAACCACACAGGCGTACAACATCAAAACGAACAGAACCTACAACAACTGGACTCGTAACAACACCAGGACCTCCACCAATTATAACATCCATACCTACAAGTACAATGATACCATATGTCCTCATAACACCAACGACTAGACAAACACCACATGGATCTACAACTATAAACACAACAACCGGCAAACTGACAATAACAACAGGCTGACCTTTACGACAAGAAACTTACTTTTTTGACATCAATTTCAAGACTTTTATGGAATTGTATTATATCAATTTATGGACGGACCCAACTGCAACAGATATAATAATAATCATAGTAATAGTATCAATGATAACAGCAATAACGGCAATAATGGTAATAATGATAATGTTAATTCTAAAAATCATATTAATAACGATAATAATGATAACACTAATAATAATAATAATAATACTAATACTAATACTAATAATAATAATATTTATAATAACAACAACGATAAAAATGATAAAAGTAATAACAATAGTAATAGTAATAATAATAATGATAATCATAATTAAAACAATCATAATAATAAATATAATAAAAATGATAATAACAATAACATTGACAACAGTAATAGTAATACTTATGGTAGTGATAATGATAATGATAGCAACATTATCATCAATAATAGTAGTAGTCATTCCATTACGTAATAATGGTGAAGGTAATAATAATAATAATAATAATAATAATAATAATAATAAAAGAATAATAACAACAATAATAAAAATAACTGAATAAGATCGTTAAGATATTACTAATAAGGACAGAAATTGATAATATTAAAGACAATGTTTATTTGATGTATATGAAAAATATGTCTAAATGCAGTCAATTAATAACATAAACGCCTAAAGTCTGATGTATACATCATACTGTACAATGCACGGGTAAGTATTTTGCTTAGGTAGAAGTTGGTAGGTTTTATAATTGTGCTACTAACACTGCACTCCATTACTTCCGTGGGTTTCAAACTTTGCTGAGGTATGTAGAAAAAGTATGAATCAGAATGGATATCTTCACAATATAAAGATGTATTTAACCGGTTTCGAATATATATTGGTTAGAAATACGTGTATTTCTGACGAAGATATATCCGTAACTGGTCCGATATATTTCTTATATTGTGAAGATATTCATTCTCATTCATACCTTTTCCTCATTTGTCAACATGAATACGGTTCATTTTTACTGAGGTAGAGGATAGGATAGATTATCTGTAGGGTTTGAATTCTACATTGAGCAGACTTGACTAGTTGAGGCTTGCAACTATAGCGCCAAGCAGACATCGCTTTTAAAATAGTTTACGAGGGTAAAACGAAGATATTTTTTTCTAATTGTAAACTATTAGGGAATCTTCACCATCTCGCTTTCTGTTACATATTAGTAACTATTTTCAATTTCTGTTCTCAAATATCTAACCATTTTATTACAGTAACAGTTACAGAACAAACGAAACCGGCAACACAGGCTCCAGATACAGAAACTACTGTTGGAACTACAACTGAGGGTAAACATCTAAATGTCTTTTACCCTGTCTTAAGGATTTACATCACACACACGAAAAATCGAGATATATTGATAACTATACCGTATGTGTCTGTGTGTGTGTGTGTGTGTATGTTTACACACATATATGTGTATATATATACACATATATTCACATATACATATATATATATATATATATATATAATATATATATATACATATATATATATATATATGTATATATTATATATATATGTATATATGTAAATATAAATATATATACATATACATACATTTACACATACATACATACATATATATATATATATATATATATATATATATATATATATATATATATCCATACATATACATATACATATATATATATATATATATATATATATATATATATATATATATATATATATATATATATATATATATATACATATGTACACACACACACACGCGCGCGCATGTATTTGTAATGAATATGAATACACAAATCTATGCACTCATAATAATCATGCATAAAGGAGCAACAACCTGGTACTCATTTCAGACTATTACTTTTTTTTTTTTTTTTTTTTTTAAGAAATTTCAGTCTATCCTTAATCCTTTACACATAACCATCTATTACAGCCCCAGTTACAGAACCTCCAGTAACAGCGGCACCCTCACAGGCACCAGTTACAGAAACAACGAGGACAGGTAAAGATTTTTCAAACACCTTATTTGGGCATTCTAAGATGATATTGATTAGACATTAGAAAAGATCGAGACAGATATACTTATTAACGTTATTGGTATATGCACATGCTACAATACGGTATCACAGAAATACGAGAAAATACAAATAATGGTTGCTTGATTTTTTACTATTTCCGCTATTTTAGTTGTATTTCGTAATATACAGTGTGAACTATTGAATGTAGATCGATAAAATGAGTAAGTTAAACTGCTAGGAAGAATCATGAAATTGATTAATTACTGCAAAGAGATTTAACCAAAGGGATATGAATTTCATACCTATCTACTTCCTAGGTCTTGAAAAACCATTTATTTCGTAATAATCATCTGTATTCACTATGATTCATGACCCAAGAGGCTTAATTTCCGTAGTTTAAGCTTTAAAAAGTTTACCTAAAGCTATTTCATACCGAATGTAACGCATACATACACGAGATTGCAACCATGTATCTACGCAGCTTGGATTGGTAAAATTCTAGGAAGCCTAGAATGATTTCACCGCGTGAATGGTAGATGACTGTGGGACAGAATTTGGAGCACAGAGTCAGCCGATATATCAATAGTCACTAAAGTTGTTTTGCAGTTATCATGAAACATTTTACATATTACTTATTACAAAATATCCTCTATAATCCTACGGATAAACCTATAGTCTCATTGAAAACCATCTTTTACATTACTATTCTGGTAATTATCATAACAGTAACCACAAAACAAACGGAATCGCCTGTAACGGCAGCACCCACAACGCAGGCGCCAGACACACAACCTACCACCAAAGCTGAAGGTAAAGATGTGTATAGCTCTTAGGTGTTTGTTGTGTTGCATATGGTAATGTCTACAAGCAATGCACGCACACACCAATACTAAATAAATAAATAAAAATAACATAAATAAAAACAATATTTATGAAAAAAGGATAAACGCTTACCACAATAAACTATGTTATAAATAGCACAAGCACACTTTTGGCACCACCATGTATATTACCATTCGACTATATCCTAAACCTGCAGTGTTATTAATTTTTGTTGATTCCAAGAGATCTGTGGAAGTTCAAATAAGTTGGTAGTCCTACAGTGACGATTCATTAGATGAATTTGAGCGACACCCATAGTGATCATCAAAATCAATTTGTTTCTATTACACTTATAAATTACACACTAGCACTTTTTCCGTCAATTTCTGGGGTTCCGTCTGAATTTGAGGCTTTCCGCAAGGATCGTCTACAAACGGAACGCCTCCCAGACCAAGACGGTTACGACCGTTTCCGTCTGACTAATTTCCGTGTTGATCTTGTGCTATTAATAAATTAGATGGGATGAGTGAATGTAAACATAAGCTAATATTTTAGAAAATTCGTATATACAATTTACACCATCATATTTCTTTAAAATAACGTAATATGTATGAGAATGTTCGTGTTCCCGGGACCTCACTCCGATAGCGCCATGTTTGTTTACATGATTTTGAGTTCATTAGGAAACGCAAAAAAATGACGGAAAAAGTGTGTGTGATAGGGCCTTTCATCCCATTTATATAGCAGATTTTACTAAACTCGCTTCACTGCTGCAGTATCTTCTCTTGAGGCTAACTGAAAATACATACCTTCAATTTTACAACAATATCAATTACTGCAGGGCAAACGGAGGCTCCAACAACGGCAGCACCAGCGCCTGATACAGAAGCCACCACAAAAGGTAAACAAAAGGACTGTATTCATTTTACCGTATTTGTCATTTAATTATTGTTTGTTTCATTATTCATCTGGAACCTACTTATGAAACTATTATCAAACAGATCTTCAGGCAAAATTTACAGAGTTCACAAAGTTATCAGTCAGAACTAAATTATTAAAATATTCGCAGATTTTGATTGTAGAAGCTGTATTTTTCAGTCAACAACATTCTTTTCTTAGGCCCCAGGAAGCTAACGCAGGCTTGCATGTGCGCAATGTCGCATGGCAGTATGTAATCTAGTTTGGTTAGGTTAAGTTGGATATGATAGGAAGGATTAGGTTAAGTTTGTTAAAGTACATTGAGTTATTTTGCTGTGGCCTAATATGAATGCGAACTATTTTTTTTCCTTGTAACTACCGATGTCAAGGTTATGTTTTTGGTAGCTTTGGTTAGTTGGTTAGAAGGATAAAAAGGTTATGATTTTTTTTACCAGAGGTGTGTAGCAGCCCAAAGTAAATCCCACTAAATTTTGGCGACGATCCGGAGACAGGGATTTTTTTTTAAAGGATTCATTAGCATTGCGAGACGTCACCAGTGTACTTGAAAAAAAGAAATATTTTTTTTTTGTTAATGTAATTCTACCAGTGTACCAGAGTAAGAGGTGGTTCTAATGTAATTCTTCAAGTCTGAACATACTTATTGCATTAGTGACCCTATTGCCTTGGCGGATATGTACACTTTCTGAGAACGTTTAGTTTCCGATGTGTTTGGGAAATATTTGCCCATCAATACCTCACAAACTTAATTCCCGACTTGATAGAATGGCCACAATATTCCAGAGCATATAAAAAGAATCACTAGAAATTGTAGTTTGTGCTCATTAATAGCAACAGTATTCTACAACACGAGGCTATGCCTACTAAATATGACATTCTTATAACAGTAGTAAACACAACACCCACGGAGCCAACGGCAGCGCCAACAACAGCCGCACCTGCGCCTGATACACAAACTACCGCAGAAGCAGAAGGTACATATTCCTATTACTTAATACCCGTATAAAGGGTTTGGATGCACCATAAAATATGTTACATTTCCAGGAGACAACATTAACTGTGACACATTTATACAGTTTATATATACACGTATAAAATGTTTATATGCACATTCATTATATATATATATATATATATATATATATATATATATATATATATATATATATATATATAATATATATATATAATATGTGTGTGTGTGTGTGTGTGTGTGTGTGTGTGTGTGTGTGTGTGTGTGTGTGTGTGTGTGTGTGTGTGTGTGTGTGTGTGTGTGTGTGTGTGTGTGTGTGTGTGTGTGTATACATATATACACGTACATATACACATCCACATATATACATATATATCTTTATCGACACACACACACACACCTACACACACACAATTACTGCACGATTTCTAATGATGCTATCACCATTTACTGAGGTTTAAGCATAAACTAAAGTCTTTATAGAACGTCTGTTTTACATTTTCTGTTTAATGCAATCTTTAACATAAAACCATAGACCCTACAGAAAACATTACATTTTTGTTACTATGTTACCCATTACAACAGTAACCACAAAACAAACGGAATCGCCTGCAACGGCAGCACCCCCAACGCAGGCGCCAGACACACAAACTACCACCAAAGCCGAAGGTAAAGATTTATGTGACTTCAAGATATGTGGTGTGTTACATTCAACAGTAATGACAAGGAATGCACCCGCGCACAGAGTTTAAATAAACTGATTTATACTATGGATGAAACTAAAAACAAAAAACTGTACCATTAGCCATAACAAATGGTCTAAAACACGTTTGCTGGCACCATTCACTCTATATCATTCGACGGTTTTCGTTTCTCAGCTGTGTCATTCATCAAGTACATTATTTAGAGTTCAAAGTTTCCTTGAATCATAAATAATTATGGAACTTCACCTATTTACTCGTATAATGATGAATTACTTTTTAAAGAGTAGTCTACACCTACAGTGGTCATTAACAAAATTATATTCATGTGAGTTTTTTTTATTATATATGTATATCAGTATTGACTGATCTCTTTTAATCTCTGAAGACTCTGTTGTCTAGGTCTTAACTCTATCAGCTTATTCTCACAGCTCTCCCTGTTACAGAGCAAACGGAAGCGCCAACAACAGCACCAGATACAGTAACTACCACAAAAGCTCAAGGTAAGCCTTTTTATGTTTGTATTACTGTATTACAGTATCCTTTAACTCTCATCTACAGCAGCCAAGTTCTTAAACATAAGACTATATAATATCAGTATCAAACTTTACAATGGCACTTGAGGAGCAACTGCAGAAAGCATCTTTTCCTAATCAAGTTTGTGAAAGAAATTATTTAAAATAAATATTCTCAGCGAATATCTACTTACTCACCATTCATTAGCACATTAATTAGAAGTCGGAAAGCATATGAACTTTTTCCCTTCCAAGTCACCGGATTTTGTTCTGTGAAATTTTATGTAGCTGTATTAGCCACAGGCTATATTGACATTTCTTTTCTAATGCATTCATACGCATTACACACACATTTACTCACTACACACAGCTTTGGATTTGGTCTATACATCAACTTTAATATGCTTGTTGAAGGTAGGGACCTCAGAGAGATTTCACTAAGCGAGTTTTAATGACTCAGTATTTCGACCATAATTCGGATCAGCCTCTGAAGCATTGGAATTATCTATCCTCAGACAAATGCTATTTACGCATATACCTTTTATTGCAAGTATATCCTCTACAATCATATGTGTCATCTGTGACTTTACACGATATATGAGCCATGTTTCATATCATCTACAACATTATTACTTATCATAACAGTAACCACAAAACAAACGGAATCGCCTGCAACGGCAGCACCCCCAACGCAGGCGCCAGACACACAAACTACCACAAAAGCTCAAGGTAAGGCTTTTCCTGTTCATTTTACCTTAGATATATTTCGGCTTTCATCTGTAGCAAACTCGTATTAAAACAGGGCGCAATGTCAACTGGAGATCATATTCTTACAACAATAGTAACACACACACACGATACTGGAGATGATATTTCTACAATAGTAACTATCACACGAATATATATCTATATTTATCTATCTATCTATCTATCTATATATACATATATATGTGCACACACATATTTACATATATAATTATATATATATACACACATACATACACATATACGTTAACAGATATATGTGTATAAGTATATATGTATAGAATATTATGTTTGCATGTATATATATGTATGTATATATATATATATATATATATATATATATATATATATATATATATATATGAATAATAATATGCTAAAAGAAAAGAAAAAAGAGAATTATACACAAAATCAGCATTCTGTAATTATTACAAACATACGTTCCAACTCGATACCACTTTTAGATTTACAGAGAGTATCCTGCTACTCACATATATTGACAGATTTTCAATCAATCAGTGTAATTCAGAAGCATATGTCGTTAAACGTCATTTGGCGAAATTGTTCATTCCCAATATTCCTATTTATTACATTGAATAGCTTTGGATTTAGCCAAAACATGAATTTTAATGCGTTTACAGTGATTTAAATGCCTGGATTGAAGTCACTCAACAGTTCGATTACACAATTCCCCTAGAAATATCTGTATGAACAAAGGCCTTAAACGTGAAGCAATTTTCTAAGCTAAAATTACCCATCATATCAATATAAATATACAAACTTTATTAGCCGTACGAATCATGTCACTTTTTCTACGCTAATATTGCCCATCATAACAGTAATTACCAAACAAATATACGAACTTTAATTGCCATACGAACCATGCTTCAAATTTTCTACTATAATATTACCTATCATAACAGTAACCACAAAACAAACGGAATCGCCTGCAACGGCAGCACCCCCAACGCAGGCGCCAGACACACAAACTACCACCAAAGCTCAAGGTAAAAGTTTGTTGTGATGCATACAACAGTGTCACGAAGCGATCTGCGCACGCACCAAAGTTTAAATAATTTGTATAAATGCGACAAACAAAGATTTAAAAAGATAATTAAGAAAAAGCTAAACTGCACTGATTTTATACACGCGAGCACCAAAATATAAATAAACTGGTAAATAAGATTAAATCAAATTTAAAAAGGTAAATGAGATAAGATAAACCAACCACAACGAATTGTGTTAAAATATCACAACACTGGTCTACTGGCACCATTAAATTTAACAATCGACTTGAAAGGTACATCGTTCTCAAGGCATGGTTATTTGGAGTCCATTTCGTCCCTAAAAGAAAGAAATCTCCATTTTGAGCTATATATTGAGGTTAACTTACACCTACTGTGGTCTCTAACACGTGCACTTTCCCATTTTCTTATGGCTACCAGTCCCCCTTGCGCTAACAATTTCCTTTCAATTACACAACTTCAAGTAGCTTGTCGTGTTGCATACATGTGTCAACAAGCAATGCACGTTCCTCAATTTTTTTTTTTTTTTTTTACACAGTTTTAGATTTCTTATATACTGCTGAGATATGCAATGTGGCAATGAACATGCATTATATTTCAAGATAGTAACTAACACGATATATCTTTTAGTATATTTTTATCATTTGCCATGGCCTGTGTTCATAAATTAGACACCTATATTTACTACTGATGCAGTAAATAAAAATAGCATTTATTGCACCAACAAACGAAATCCCTTTCAATATTCATTTAATTTCACAACAGCACCTCCGTCTGACACATAATTTACCACGGGAACTGAAGGTTTAAAAACAGAAACAAATTGATAAGAAAGAAAAATGATAAATGTATGAATAAAAAAGCATGTATATTAGAAACCATTTTGCTTGTTCACAAGCATAAACACATATCTGAAAGATCTTCAAAGACATATTACTTGAATACTTGATTGCCGCTAAAGGTAAGAATTCAATCTTAATCTATTAAAATTAGTCAAGTTTTAGCTCTCGTGTACATCAGTAGCTTCAACCATGACGCTACACTAGCTCTCAACAGCAAGAGCCCCCTTAAAACATGACGCAGTGTCTACTTGAGGTGACATTTTAAAAATAGTAGTTACTATTACAACACCCACAGAGCAAACGGAACCACCAACAACTGCAGCACCCGTACCTGCGCCAGAAACTACCACACAAGCCCAAGGTAAAGAATGTACATCTATATTTTCCGTCTTTTACAACACTTTCGTGGTACGTTTGGTTGGTCTTCGTTAAGGATCTTCGTTCATTTCAGCTGACAATAAACCTACATTTTGAATGTAATTATTAAGATAGACATGGATTATAACGTATCATATCAACAGATCTGTTTTTTTCCTAAGTCGTTACATTTTCTTTAATACTAGTCATAACCAAATTATCCGTAAATAATAACATACTTACAAATCTAGCATTACGAGTAAATTGTCAGTTTCATCTCTATCAGATTTCACGTTATAGTTCTCACATTTTACAACAGTAGTACCTGTTACAGTGCAAACGGATGCCCCAGTAACAGCAACACCTGCACCAGAAACTACCACAAAAGCTCCAGGTAAATGTTATGCATGATTTTAGACTCCTATGCCATTCATGACGCATTCGGGGTGTGTTGAGTGCATGAAAAGTTCATATGAAGGCGCTGCTACACTGACATTTTATCCCCCAACTTGTCCAAAGATGCTACAATTTTTTTTTCGGGTGTTAGTCTGTTGGTTTCAGGGACATGGGCGGTATCGCTAAGAATACTGGCAGAGAATATTAAATAAAGCCCTTCAGTTGTGTATGACAAAGTATCGAATAGACAGTAGTTTTGCATTTTCATTTTGAATTATTTTCTAACTTTATTATCTTATTTGATTACTTGTACATGAAATGTAAGTGGACTATGGTCGTGGTGTTCTGCAATATTCCTCTACTGATCCAGACTTGTGTACATATAAATCATAAAACTTAAAAAAAAAAAAAAAAAAAAACAAGTACGATGAAGCCTTCGTTGGATGTTTATGTTACATATTATTTCGATGCAATATGCAAGTTTCCATTATTTCCATTAAACATTTGCTTCCCGAAAGTGATTTTATGGCATTATTCGTTTTCACTCACCTTGTCAATTTTCAGCATGAATTTATTTGCATATATACCTTTTATTGCGAGTCTGATATCTAAGTGAGCTTGCATAGCACTTCTTACATGTATTTTAGTGTTCATTATTGGCAGGAAATAATTTTACAATCGTTCTATAACAACCATGCCTTTTACAGCACCAGTAACAGAGGCACCGGCCCCTGTGACGGACGCACCGGCCCCTGTGACACCGGCTCCTGTGACGGACGCCCCGGCACCTGTCCTGTGACGGACGGCACCTGTGTGACACCGGCTCCTGTGACGGACGCCCCGGCACCTGTGACGGACGCACCGGCACCTGTTCCTGTGACGGACGCCCCGGCACCTGTGACTGTGACACCGGCTCCTGTGACGGACGCCCCGGCACCTGTGACATACGGACGCCCGGCACCTGTGACGGACTGTGACACCGGCCCTTGTGTGTGACGGACGCACCGGCACCTGTGACGAACGCACCGGCCCCTGTGACGGACGCACCGCACCTGTGACTGTGACGACGCACCGGCCCCTGTGACGAACGCCGGCCCCTGTGACGGACGCCCCGCCCCTGTGACAAACGCGCGGCCCCTGTGACGGCACCGGCACTGTGACGAACGCCCCTGTGACGGACGCACCGGCACCTGTGACGAACGCACCGGCCCCTGTGACGGACGCACCGGCTCCTGTGACGGACGCACCGGCTTGACGCACCGGCCCCTGTGACGAACGCACCGGCACCTGTGACGGATCCTGTGACGTAGAAGGTAAGGTTTCCCAAGTCATCGAGTACGTTGGTCAACTATTACTCCAGAATATAATGATATGTTAATAAACAAGGAAGACAATAATGTAGCAAAAAGATATAAGAATAAATAAATAAAATACATCCTCTCACCTGTATAATAACGCTGCAGTAGCAATATTTACAAATATATCGGCATTCAAAAGTTGAAAAATAAAACAAGTTAATACGTTTAAGCCCTGCTCTTAGCCATAAGCCTCACACACTGAACATGTAAAAGAGACGGAGAAATGAACGGATTCAGCAGAAAAAGCATAAGTGACTGACTGACTCTCTCCCCACAGCTACCACGGCCCAGTTCAACACATCCGGTTTCTCTGGCTCTGTGTCGACCTACTTCACCATTGGGACAAGCGACTCCCCTATCATTACAATATTCTTTGGACAGGAAATCATATTAAAGATGCAGAAAGAAAAGACCTTCACGTTCGTGTTTGTCCTGCAGGTTAGTATATCACTTTCATGCCCTAACACCCCTGCAGTTTGACAGGAAGGGTTCTTTTAGTTATATGGTTCACATTAAAGTTTCTAGATGAATCAGTCTAGTTCTGCAGTGCCATGAATAATGTCCAGTGGAGAAAATCAAGTCATAATTCCCGAGGAAGAAAAAACGTTTTACAATTTGTCTAGGTTCGTCGACTCACCCATTGTCGGAAACCTACAGAGGCCATTACCTATTCTGGAACCCTCCACGTCTCTTTGGCGGTCTGGGATTACAGTTTCGATAAATTACAAGTCTCAGATTTGAACCTCTGCGGCAGAGTTTGTATTGAAGATGGAACGAATATATATATTTTCAGCAATAATAATTTTAACTACCGGTCATATATCGTCTTACTATATTTTTTGTGTTTCGTCTGTCTGTCGTTTCCGTCGTTGGACATTTCACGTCCGGAATCACTAGGAGTGAAAGGGAGTGGAAAAGGAAGAGAGGAGGCGAAGGCATAAGTATCTCCCACTTTATTTGTTTCGTTTAATTTCCACTGGTTCCGCTCGTAATTCCTAAATGCTGCAGCTGACTTGAATGATTATTTGGGTTGTTCAACATCAGTCGTGGACATCTATTTCTATTTTCTTTATTGAGTCATTTATGAATATATTGCAAGCGTTCGGCCATAGAAACTTTAATAACTGAAATGAATGAGAGATGGCAGTAACTATGGGGCCACTTCGCCTTATAGGTTTTCCTCATTCTTCACTCACTCAAATTATATTTATATTAATTAAGGTATTTGCATTTTCGCAAAAAAATGCAAATGCGAATTCTATAAACATAACAAATACTCACAGCTGTGATTGTAAATGTGTCCATCTCAACGTCTGAAGAAGCTTTTGGGAGGCAGAGAAGTGTCCAGTTATTCGATGTTGTTTATGCACTTTCTCATAATGCAATCCTATTTCAGGTGTGTTCATCATAATGTAATCCTCCTTCAGGTGTGTTCTTCATAATGCATTCCTTCTTCAGGTGCGTTCTTCAGGCACAGTTACACAAACCTTCAGCTCTATGGCGTCATTAATAGCACTGACTGGCATACGACAAGACACCCCAGACATCCGCGCAGAAGTGAACGAGGAGGGAACAGACACCACCACTTTCGTGTCTGCATTGGACAGGGTGAACAAAACCTCCACAAGCAACAACACAGAGTGTCTCTATACCATGGAGTGAGTGATGTAACGACCCTACATTCTCTTCAAATTGCTAGTTCATGCCTAATTTTCTTCTTACCCAAACTACTCATCTAAAGCATCCATGATGATTTACTGTATTTGTATTATACTGTTCCCCTTCCAGTCTACACTCGACTGAATTCTTTACGTTCCTTATAGGTTGATCCTGCAGAAAATCCAATTCACTAATGCGGTAACAGGTGAATTATACCCGTGTGATCTGGACAACCAGGAAAATGCTGAGCCCCCCTATGTGGAAATTAGAGACAAATATAACAACACGTAAGTACTGACAAAGCGTATGTTCAACGCTTTGGATTTATCATATTAACCAGGAATCTGCACGTGTATTAGAGTATATACACAGTGTTTACAGTGAAAGAGGTGCAAATAAATTATCTGTTCTCCTCAGCCACATCAAGAGATACTGTTACCTGGACAGAAATGAGAGCATACACTCATTCGGTGACCAGATGTTTGGCTATATCGTGACCAACGGAGATCCAAATATTGTTCCAGATATTCGGTACGTTAAATTTTTTAAGTAAGGACTTGTGAGTGCGATTCCTGATACCTGTGCAATATATAGTTTTGTACTCAGTAAGAGAATGTATTTTGAGCACGCACACACACACACACACACACACACACACACACACACACACACACACACACACACACACACACACACACACACACACACACACACACACACACACACACACACACACACACTTTCTCTCTCTCTTACCCCTCTCTCTCCCTCTCACTCTTACACAAACAGATATAAACCGAGGGAGAGATTCGAATGAAGATGATAGCAACCATCTCTTATAATCATAAATCAATTAATTCGCATTTCTTTCTTCGTCTTATGTCTCCCTTTCGCCTTTCTTTCAGGGCGATTCAAATCAAGGAAGAGTACTGCTGCGGCGGCGTCTTCTATGGGGCCTTCCGCGAGCCCCTCATTATACCGTCCCCGGACTATCCCCAATACAAGCCCCACATGCGATGTCCTTTCGTCTTTAGGGTAATTTTGTTGTTGTTTTCTGTGTCCAGGCAACAACACGGGCAGTGGTTAGCTTTTGCCAGACGGAGATGGAGTCGGGGGGGGGGGGGACTTCTTGGTTTACAAAAAATGGGAAAATTTCATAAAAAAAAATTGTCGTTCGTTTTCTATGTCCAGCCAACAACACGAGCAGTGATTAGCTTTGGCCTGCTTGGTTACACAAGTGGGAAAAAAAGGAGCTACACGGTGCTTTTGGCGGTTACAAAACCTAAAAGAGTGGTCTTGTATGGTGAAGATATTCATTCTCATTCATACCTTTTTCTATTTTGTTAACATGGATACGGTTCATAAAAGAATGGCTTGATTTCGAGAATGCTTCTCCTAGGAGGCAGAAACACACGCACATACAGTATAATGTGATAAATTCATGAATGAATGATGAATAAATATATATCGAAGTGCCGACTGCGCCACCTGGGCCACTTTCCAGGGATAGGTCCCAATTTCTCCAGTCTCAGTCTGGGAGGCCTCACTGTCTTTTTAAAGTGGTGTAACAGATGACTATTAAGTGTTTGGCTCTTCTAAATATTATCATCATTATTGTCATTGTAAGTAACAATTTTACTAGAACTACTGTACTAGTGATACTATCATGACCATCTTCACTTGCAATTAGCGTATTGTCAAAATCTTACAAACTTTTTCCCACTCACGTTATGCAGTGCGACGAGGACTTCGAAGACTGCGTCATCCGGCTCGAATTCGAAAGCTTCAACCTCGCCTCCAACGACCTCAGCCGAAGCCGTCGCCAAGCGCTGAACGAAAGCGACTTCGGGAACGGCACCGACGCCACCACGCTCGCCCCGTACGTTCCGCCGACCGGCTCCGACTTCAACAGGACGATCTGCGCCGGCGAGGACGTGGTGCGGGTCAGTCAGTGCGACTCCATTTCGGCGATCAACGGTCGAGAGTGAGTGTCGCATCGGTGGCTCGTTCTCGTATCTGTGAATAGATTCGTACTGTTGCTGTTTCTGTGGTGACTTTTCATTAAGTTTCTGTTCTTGGACTCGAGTCTTTGTTTCCGTTTTGTGTTTACTTTTACATGAGTTATCCCCAACCACAATTTTTATTATTATTATTATTTATTTGTTTAGAGTATTCCCCACCCTGATTTATGTAAACATGTTTCCTTGCCCTCTGCTCCTCCTCATGGTGCCTCGCCCTCCCCACCTCAAACTCATCCACCTTTCCCCACAGGTTCTGCGCAGACAACCCTCCCTCGCAGGTCTACACAGGCTACAAAGAAGTGCTGCTGTACTTCGACTCGAACGACGAAAGGCAAGACCAGGGCTTCGTGATCAAATTCACAGCAAAGGACAGGAGGAAATGTAAGATGCACTTGTTCGGTGATATTTAGGGCGTATGTTCTCTCCCACTCGCACATGTGGGAGGGGATACACGCGAATACACACTAATGCTGCGTGTGTGCACGTGTATATACCTGAATTCCCTGTTCTATAGTACTATTTAGACATTTGTGTATGATATTCCATTGTAGTATTCCAGTTTGCATTTTCCGTCGTAAGTTTCGCAATTATCATGTGATGATTCAGACGATGTCCTTCTCACAGCCTCTTCCTCTCTTATCTCGCAGGGATTTACTCTGACGCCGAACTCAATCCGCAGTGCAGTGAGTATATTGGACGTTACCCTTTCGGTTGGATCGAGACAGGCGATTCTTAACGGTCTTATGTAGTCCCCCACTGCTTGTCTTGTCTTTTCTTGAGTAAAGTAAAGAAGAAGAAGAGGGAGAATATGAACAGATATTGGGGGAAGAAGAAGGAAGATAAGAACAGATATTGGAGTGATTTTGCAAATAGCGGCAAAATCACGTGGTTTAAGATAATAGTCTGTTTCCTATGCCGATTTTTTTTTCTCTCTTTTTCTTTCTCTTCTTTTGGAGAGAAGAATTGTTCAGTGATGTTCATTATCTCGTATAATGTACATCAGGATATTCAATTTAAAAAAATGCGATTTGACGTCTTTGCTACCAGTAAAGTCAATGCATTACATTTTTTAAAAATATATTTTTCATATAAGATAATTAAAATACGAGAGTAAAATGCCTTGTATCATTGTAGGGGGATAAAATAAAATATATTGATCGACACACACACACACACACACACACACACACACACACACACACACACACACACACACACACACACACACACACACACACACACACACACACACACACACACACACACACACACAAAGTATTCATTCACAGAGCCTTTTCACTTTCTCTTCGTCCAGCGTGCGCGCACAACCTCCCCAACCAAATAAGGAAGTACTTTAGGAAGAGGAATAAGAGCAAGGCCAATAAAGCGAAGGCAAACAACGAGTCCCTGCGGCGCGTGAGGAGAGAAGAGAGGGAGAACCTTAAGGAGAGAAGAATGGCCGAGAGGGAAGGCAGAATCCCTGAAAGGAAGAGGGGGAAGATGAAGCCACAGAATGATGGGAATAGGGATAAGAGCGATAAGGATAAGGACGAGAAGAGAGAGAAGGACGTCGAGGGTCCAAAGAGTAGGAAGATGAAGCCACAGAATGGTGGGAATAGGGATAAGAGCGATAAGGATAAGGACGAGAAGAGAGAGAAGGACGTCGAGGGTACAAAGAGTAGGAAGATGAAGCCACAGAATGGTGGGAATAGGGATAGGAGCGATAAGGATAAGGACGAGAAGAGAGAGAAGGACGTCGACGGTCCAAAGAGGAGGAGGATGAAGAAAATGAGGAAAACGGAAGGAGGAGGCAAGAACGACGAGGACCAAAACAAGGGAAAGAACGGAAGAGACAAAGAAGAAAAGGACGACGAGAAGCCAAAGAAGAGGAGGAATAGAATGAAGGCAGGAGGCAAAGACAAAGACGCCGAGAACCAAAATAAAAAGAACAAAGACAGAGAAAGCAAAGATAATGCGAACGGCCCAAAGAGACAGAGGGAGAACGGAGGCAGAGGCAGCGAGGAGAACGCTGAACGCCGAAAGAGGAAGAGGAAGAAGACCGGAAACTCGGACGAAGGAAGGAATGAGAACGAACCAAAGAAGCTCGAGAAGGACAGACGGAAGGACAGGTTGCAAGAGAATAAGGCGCAGAGACTTCAAAGGAAGAACAAGAATGAAGACGAGGATATGCCCATGTCGCGAGCCCTCAACGCGAGAACAAACAGGAAACGGCAGCAGTTCCCATGGCTGGTAAGTCGCCATCGCCTGTATGCGCACGAGAGTCGTGGTGTGTGTGTGTGTGTGTGTGTGTGTGTGTGTGTGTGTGTGTGTGTGTGTGTGTGTGTGTGTGTGTGTGTGTGTGTGTGTGTGTGTGTGTGTGTGTGTGTGTGTGTGTGTGTGTGTGTGTGTGTGTGTGTGTGTGTGTGTGTGTGTGTGTGTGTGTGTGTGTGTGTGAGAGAGAGAGAGAGAGAGAGAGAGAGAGAGAGAGAGAGAGAGAGAGAGAGAGAGAGAGAGAGAGAGAGACTGAGGCTAACGTTTACCATCTGTATTTTGTACGTAAGTCGTAAACCAACAACTGAAAGTACAGAAAAAACTATAATTCACTAACCAGAAACTTAAGCACTCGCTTATACTCAGCAACTTATGAAGCCCAAAAACACCCCATTGACATAAACAACTTGGCCAAACTTCCTCACACACCACAGGACACCAACCCCTAAGAATTTCTCTTCTCCATCCTAGGTCAGCGTGGTTCAGTATGAACTACCTCTCGTGGGAGACAAGGTCAAAGATGATCGCAAAATTGAGAGATTGTGCGGTGGAACGCTTCTTAGTGACAGATACATCCTCACAACGACCTCCTGCTGTACTTATTGCAAGTAAGTGTTTTTCATTTGGGTGTATGGCCGGTTTGTTGAATTTGCGCAAGGCCCGATCCAAAGAAGATTCGTTGTACAGACGTGCATGTACACTAAAATAATTACATGTCTATTGGTCTAGACATCTACCGGATGGATGGATAGATCAATGTATATCTATCGGATTGACAGATATACTGTTATTTGTGTATATACATGTCTGTATATATGAATATTCATTGGGTGGGCCCTCGAACAATTTTAACAAACTGGCCGATTCTCTCTCTCTCTCTCTCTCTCTCTCTCTCTCTCTCTCTCTCTCTCTCTCTCTCTCTCTCTCTCTCTCTCTCTCTCTCTCTCTCCTCTCTCTCTCTCCCCTCCTCCCTCTCCCTCTCCCTCTCCCTCTCCCCCTCCCTCTCCCTCTCCCTCTCCCTCTCCCTTTCCCTCTCCCTCTCCCTCTTCCTCTCTCTCTCTCTCTCCCTCCCTTCCTCTGTTTATCAATATCTCTTTTCCACGCTTCGTCATGATTTCTAATCATTTCATGATTTTTCTTTTTTTCTCCTACTTCTCAGATTCCTTTGGGAAAAGAAGAACAAGAAGAATAATTCGCGGAAGAAGAGAGACGCAGAAGGAGAGGGCAATAATATGACAAATAAGAGAAGAAGGAATAAGGGAGAAGCTAAGAAGGGCGAAGTCAAAGAAGGGGAAGACATGGATACAGAGAAGAAAGATAACAAGAGGAAAAGAAGAAAGAACAAGAAAACGGATGATGAGGAGGGTGGCAAGAACAGGAATAGAGACAGAGAGGAAGAGAGGAGGAACCAGAGGAAAGCAGAAAGAAAGGAGAGAAGAAACAGGAAGAACGGCAGCGAGGGCGATGATGATAAGAAGAAAGACAAGAAGAACGGCAACGAAAACAATAACGATAGGAACAAGAGGCAGAGGAATCGGAATCGAACGCAGAAAGGAGGCAAGAAGGAAGACAAAGAGAACGGCAATAATCGAACGAAGAAAGGAGGCAAGAAAGACAAAGAGAACGAAAGGGAAGACACGAATAGGAAGAACCCCAACCCGCGACAGAAGACGAAGAAGCGAGATCCGTTCAAGAAGGACGTGGCCGCCATCATCGGCGAAGGTCGTATCAGTATCAACAAACTCGGGGACATTCAACCACAGAAAATTGCTCGTATTTTCATCCCTAGCGACTGCTACGACAAGATGGGCAAGACAGAGCTAAGTGCGTCCAGCTGTTTGCTTAGTTATTTACGAATATTTACCAAGTTTCATTATTACTGTGCTGTTTGTTTGTTTAGATTTTTGGTTATTTGTTATTTATGTGATTATCTTCTTCGTCGTCATTATTGCCTCCAATGCTTTTATCCTCATTATCATCGTAAGTGTTGTTATTATCATTTTTGATGTAATGATATAGTAATTATCATTTTTATTATCATTATTGTTGCTGGTATTGTTATTATTATTATTGTTTTTATTATTATCAATATTTTTGCTGTTATTAGTATTGATATTGCTAATATTTTTTAAGCATTATAGCTATAATTATTATTAATGTCATCATTTTTGTTACTGATATTATCATTAGTGTGTATGTGTCTTTAAATGTCTAGATGTGTCTGCGTGTCCGACTGTGTCAGTGTTTTATAATTGAATATGCTTGTGTACGTGCATGTGTATTGTATTCGTATGTCTATATGTGTATGTTTATGTGTATGTGTGAATGTGTATGTGTGTGTATGTATGCATGCGTATGTATGAGTGTG
>NW_020870219.1:1173313-1180813 GCF_003789085.1 Penaeus vannamei | reverse complement strand
TTGATTACAAAAAAAAAAAAAAAAAAAAAAAAAATGAATCCTATATTTAGCAGAAATCTCCCTTCAAATGCGCCAGAAAATAGAGTGTGGAGAACGGATGGAAGAAAGATATAAGAATCAATCAGTGAGAGAAGGAGAATGACACATAATTTAATAAATGTAACATAATGAATAAAACAATCAATAAGAAAGAGTGAATAAATGATCAAGAGATAGAGTGTTGGAGAAGGCTGCTTACGTGAGGCACTAAAGTCAGAGCCAAGAGACAGCCTTTCCCGAAAACTTGGATTCGCTGCGTGGTGGCGACTTTTGGGGAGCAGATGTGGCTAAAACTACTATTTACATTGACTTTCTCTGTTGTATCTCTCTCTCTCTCTATACGATATCGATATATACCTATTTCTTGTTCATTGCCTTTTATGAGTAGGATGGAGAAAAGAATGAGAAAATAGGAAAGGTGACAGTATAAAACGACGAAATAAAAACAAAAATCTAAAAAGAAGCGCGAAATGAAACAGCCAATGTGACACTCACTCGCGAGCATTGACCGTCGAGATGGAGTCGCACTGACTGACCCGCACCACGTCCTCGCCGGCGCAGATCGTCCTGTTGAAGTCGGAGCCGGTCGGCGGAACGTACGGAGCCTGGGTGGTGGCAGCCGTCCCGTTTCCGGACTCCGCTTGGCGACGACTTCGGCCCATGGCGTTTGGAGAGAGGGCGAAGCTTTCGAAATCAAGACGAATAACACATTCGGGGTAGTCGACATTGCACTGCGGGGAGAAAGAGAGCTGTGTTAGAGCGAGAAAATGGGAAAGTTTGTTGAGATTCTGAGTTGTAAGTAAAATGAAGTTAGAGTGAGTGATAGTAATAATACCCATTACAATAATACAATAAAAAAAAGTTGAAAAAAAAAATTGATGTTGGCTGGTACATGGCAGTTGTTTAAAACACAAGATGACTTACCCTGAAGACGTAAGGGCATCGCATGTCAGCATTATAGCTGGAGGGATAATTTGGTGAAGTAATGATAAGTGGCTTGCGGAAATCCCCATAGAACACGCCGCCACAACAGTATTTCTCCTTTTCTTGAATGGCCCTAAAAACATGGAAGAGAAAATAAATCTGTTTTTCTTCTGCTGATGTGGACGTGAAGTGATAATATACATGGTATACATATTGGTCGACATAAATGTAAACACATTCATATGCTAAACCCTGCCCACATTCTCTTGTAATAAAATCAACCATATTGTGAGGGCATCATACTCAAAAACCCATAATTCGAAACTCAACTTACCGAATGTCAGGAATGATGTTAGGATCTCCGTTGGTCACAACATAACCAAACATCTGGTCACCAAATGAGTGGATGGTCACATCTTCGTTCAGGTAACAGAACCTCTGGCTGATACTGGAGAGAATATATCATTTGTAAATCCAATGTGTATAAACTTTAATACATATGAAGTTTTCCTATCTATACTACAATGGATCGAGCGCGTCAGACATGCTTCTTTTCTATACTCACGAGTTGTTGTAAGTGTCCACAATTTCCACATAGGGGGGTTGAGACAGATCACATGGATATAATTTTCCTGTTCTCGCATCAGTGAACTGGACTTTCCTCAGAACCAATCTGCCAAAGTAAAGAGTTGAGTAGGAGATGAGAATGAATAGAAACCTCCATCTTGAGTGGTATACACGAGTTAGTTCAGCGAGAGAACTGGATCTCAAGAGCAAGAAAGTTGCAGTGAAGATAATATTCATACATGAAACAACAGCTGAAAAGGGCAATCTAATCTCACGCGACTCACTTTATCGTATTGATACAGTTTGTGTTGTTGATTGTGGACGTTTTATTGACCCTGTCCAGCGCTGAAACGAAGGTGCTGTCGCTTGTTCCCACCTCGTTTTCTTCTTCATTATCAATTTCGTTTTCTTGTCGAATATTAGTTAAGGATGCTAGCTGTGTTAACGTATCGAAGGCCTTGGTAACAGCACCTGAAGTACGTACCTGAAGAAATTGTGTATATTTTTACAAAAGACAGTTTTGTAGTAATATCATAGTCTTCCCAAATTTGTGTGTCATAGATCTTTCTTCTACTTCATTTCTTTCCCGTACAATAAATATCATGTGAATATATGGTTTGTAAAATTATTTCTTTTCATGTTTCATTGTCAAAAATGTGTTAATTTTCCCAAGCCAATTGTGAACATATAACTTTAAAAATGTATTAATACAAGGCACTACAAAATAATATGTTAAACCCCATAATACAACTATCCTATCTAATATTAGCTTCCGCTGATGTAAAGTCTTAACCGACTACACGCGGCTGTGTATATAAAGTTTGGCCACTCTGAAACTAGCTACGGCAGAGGGAATGCCGTCTGGCCAAGAGACACCATCATGGGCTTTGTAGGACTTTTACTGCTGTCAGCCGAGGGTAGACGGTTCAGCCACGCCTCTGAACTACACAAGTGACCGACACAAAATCTGATAACAACAACAAATTAATGCAAGAGCAATTGAAAAGGGCTCGATGCTCTTGTGATTTAGCCGAACATGTTCAAAAGTGACATCGGAGGGGTAACCTATCTCATGTGATCAGGAACAGGTGCAAGTGTAATCTGAATGAGGAAGAAAAATATGTGACTGGCGAAGAGATTCCTATGATAAATCCAACTGGATAGCCTGGCGTACTCGTTCTGCTGTTAGGTAGTGGCAGTGAACGTGAATTCCTTCCAACATTTGGGTCAGCGTTGGGATGGCCCTCCGATTCCTTCCTATTGGACGGCTCTCTAGGGAAGGATGACTAAAAGAACCCTATGTGCTGCCCCAGGAGGTGGGTTCACGCATGCCTTTCATCCTCCAACAACGGGGTTTCATCCACCCACATGGTTTTCGACCTTCCGTCTGGAACTTCTAAATGAATATAGAACAAAAGGTATCAGGAGTTCCTCTTGCCCTCCAGTCGCTTGCTAAGTGCAATGACCATAACATGAAGAAAATACCAACCTGCAAGTTAAATCTGAAGACGGTGGAATTCTCTCTTATCAGCTGGTCAATGATATTTTGTCCAAATCTGATTGGGATGGCAGTGTCGTTTCCGGTCCCTATGGTGAAGTAGGTTGCGATAAATTGACCGGAGTTGGATGTGTTGTACTGGCCAATGGGTACTGTGAGAAGAAATAAAGTTAGCTAGATAAAACATGTTAAAAAGGAATTTAGATGTCTGTGATGAACAAGGCATTTCTCAAGCAAGTTGTTTTTTGTTTTCTAATGGCTATTTTATTATTAATTATTTTTGTAATATTATGCAGTATATATAATTATGTCTTAAAACACTACCTTCAATTTCAGGTTTCTCGGTATTTTCTCCACCGGGTCCTTGGGTGACTGGTACTCCTGTAACTGCAACAGATAATGCCATAGAAAGGGCTAGAAAACTACATAAAATGCAGCCTCGACTTGCAAGCTACGGTTCGTCGAATTGACAATCAAAATATAAAAAAATGCTGTGGAATTATTCTAAAAATACCTTATTGTCTGAATAGCATTATGTTGACTCTACTTCTCTCTTATGCATAAGGATATAAATGTATATATTTACATACATACATACGTACATATATATATATATATATATATATATATATATATATATATATATATATATATATATATATATATATTATATATATTATATTTATGTATACATATGCATATATATATATATATATATATATATATATATATATTATATATTATATATATATATATATATATATATTATGTCTATGCATATGTGTGCGTGTGAATAGATAGATACATTTGTATATGGTCATATAGAATGAAACATTACCACAGTGATATATATTGTGACATCTGAAGTATTGGAACAACACCCTGCGGTAAAAGTGCATTCTTTGATTTACAACATACAGTGATATTGATTTTGAATTCCTCAAATCCTTACCTCCGCCCGTTGAATTTGCTCCACCTGGTCCCTGTCCTTCAGGTCCTGCTGTTTCTGGAGACCCTGATGGCCCTGAAACAAGTGAAATTGCTTAAGAGTAACGCCAATTACTGATGAGGGCTGCAGGCGGTCCATTAATGGGGTCTATTTTTTGAGCCTCTTAAAAGGTTCACTGTAGAGTATAAAGTCAGAATGTTTTCTAAATATTCACACACACACAAATATATATGTGTGTGTCTGTGTGTGTGTGTATGTGTGCGTGTATTCCTGAAATGCTTACCTCCGCCCGTTGAATTTGCTCCACCTGGTCCCTGTCCTTCAGGTCCTGCTGTTTCTGGAGACCCTGATGGCCCTGAAACAAGTGAAATTGCTTAAGAGTCACGTCAATTACTGAAGAGGGCTGCAGTCGGTCCATTAATGGGGTCTATTATTTGAGCCTCTTAAAAGGTTCACTGTAGAGTATAAAGTCAGAATGTTTTCTAAATATTCACACACACACAAATATATATGTGTGTGTCTGTGTGTGTGTGTATGTGTGCGTGTATTCCTGAAATGCTTACCTCCGCCCGTTGAATTTGCTCCACCTGGTCCCTGTCCTTCAGGTCCTGCTGTTTCTGGAGACCCTGATGGCCCTGAAACAAGTGAAATTGCTTAAGAGTAACGCCAATTACTGATGAGGGCTGCAGTCGGTCCATTAATGGGGTCTATTATTTGAGCCTCTTAAAAGGTTCACTGTAGAGTATAAAGTCAGAATGTTTTCTGAATATTCACACACATACAAATATATATATGTGTGTGTGTACGTGTATTCCTGAAATGCTTACCTCCGCCCGTTGAATTTGCTCCACCTGGTCCCTGTCCTTCAGGTGCTGCTGTTACTGGCGACCCTGATGGCCCTGGAACAAGTGATCTTGCTTTAGATTTACGCATATATATGTGTGTATGTGTGTGTGTATGTGTCTGGGCAAGATAAATGGAACATGGCAATGAACCAGCGAACCATTTGCTGATGAGTCAAACTATTAGCTTTCTCTGAATCAGTCAATAATTTTCATAAATGAGACACTTGCATGCTTATGATTACGTAAACATACCCTGACATCTTTGTCACGTCAAAATGTGTGACTGTAATGAATTCTTCATATACTAAATGCCAAGTAAAGGGCTCAAAGATCGTTACCTTTTGTTTGCATTGTAATTAATGTATCAGGACCTGTGCTATTGTTGCTGCTGTAGGCGTGGCTGTTGTGTTGGACCCAAACGTTAATCTAAAGCTGAATCAAGTGAATGGTGGAAACAAGTACAGGCAATGCAAGTAGCATATGCTAGAGTTCGTCCCAGGGAATTTCCTTTACTATTATCATTCATAACATTGTTGCATCGCCATTTTAGGTCTCAAAGGCTCGTTGTCCGGTTTTACAGATACTGTAGTTTCTCTGTGAGTGTAGTCATGAAAACCTATATGGCGGAGGATAAATCGTGTCCTCTATAGTGTACAAAGCACTTCTTAAAAATAAAGTTGATTCTATTATAGCTGGATTGTCTTTCATGCTGACCAGTGACTCTGTGCTGTATGAAAATCGTAAAAAAATGTTTACCTCCGTCCGGCGTGGCTCCTACACCTGGTCCTTGGCCGCCTGACCCTGTGGCTCCTGTAGACCCCGATGGCTCTGAAACAGGGGGCTCTGGTGAGGGCTACAGCAGGCTCGGTAGAACCACAAATCGCACTCTAATGGAGTTTCTTACGAGGTCGATAGTAGTTGGATAAGAGTTATCTTTCCTAAATCTATCTGATACGTAAAAAATTATCTTAAGAACGCCCCACCAAAAAAAAAAAAAAAAAAAAAAAAAAAAAAAAAAAAATTGCTATTTCCTCTATATGTTTTACACGATCTCAATGGTAGAGTATACGTCCACTGATAATTGTCCAAGTTAAAATTAAGATGTATGTACATGGCGAATACATTGAGAAGTACAACTAAAGCTAAATACATGAAAATAAGGTTTTCCTGTTTTTTTTTTCCTCGGTGATAATGATTATGTTACATAAAAAGCCATGACCTTGCTTAAAGTCTGATAATATTTACCTCCGCCTGTTGAATTAGATGCACCTGGTCCCTGAGCTCCCGGCGGGGCTGTTCCCGAAGGCCCATTTTGGTCTGGAATTCGGGAAACTGTTGTGAAAAGGAATCTCGAATCCTCTTGAGGCTTGCAGTTGGTTCAGCACTTCCTCGTATGTATATATATATGAATATATATATATATATATATGTACACACACACACACACACACACACACACACACACACACACACACACACACACACACACACACATATATATATATATATATATATATATATATATCATACATATATATGTATGTACATACATATATACGAGTATATGTATATATATATATATATATATATATATATATATATATATATATATATATATATATATATATATAATATATATATATATATATATATATAATATATACATATATATATATATATACATATATATACATATATATATATATATATATATATATATATATATATATATATATATATATATATATATATATAATATATGTATATATATATGAATGAATGAACGAAGCATAAACAGGCAATGCAGTTATGTTTAGTATATGCTTTAGTTCTCGAGGATCTTTTTGCTTTGCTTTCTTAGTAGACCTTTTATTTTGTTGCAGATGCTGTATATACTGGGTATTCTGCTTGTTCTGTGATTGTAGTTGGTATAGCCTATAATCTTGCAGAAAAAGATAAATCATGTCATCTGTAGTGTACAAACCATTTCGTGTTAAGTTGATTTGAATATAAGGGATTTATGGAAGGTCATAGTCATCTGATTTGTCTAAACCCGCTGGTTTAAGAACCTCTTGTGGTTATTCCTGTATCTGGCAGCTGCAGTGGCTTTCATGCTGACCAGTGATATTGATCATGCTGCATGAGAATCGTATTAACTTGTTCAAAGACAGAGAATGTTTACCTCCGTCCGGCGTGTTTCCTGCACCTGGTCCCTGGCCGCCTGGCCCAGTGGCTCCTGTAGACCCTGATGACTCTGAAACAGGGGGCTCTGGTGAGGGCTACAGCAGACTCGGTCCTTTCTTGTGGTGTATTTTACATCTTAATCAACAATCATTATTTTCAGGTCTCAAAAATCTTTCTGTTAGATTAGTGTCATTGTTTTTAGCTGCAGAATATCCTATAAGCCTTTTCAAAGTCAGAGAATGTTTACCTCCGTCCGGCGTGGCTCCCGCACCTGGTCCTTGGCCGCCTGGCCCTGCGCCTCCTGTAGACCCCGATGGCTCTGAAACAAGGGACTCCAATGAGGGCCACAGCTGAATCGGTTCTATTTTATATATCCTCCCTTCCCCTTCCTGCTTTTGCCCTTCTCCCTCCCCCTCTCCTTTCCCCTCCTCCTTCTCATTCCCCCTATTCCTTTTCCTTTCCCATTCCCATTTCCCGTGTGCGTATAGCGTATA
>NW_020870219.1:1138313-1140813 GCF_003789085.1 Penaeus vannamei | reverse complement strand
TATGTAATTCCTCTCTTCTCACCTTTATCGAAATTATCTGTTTTTTTTTTCCTACCTAATAACAAAATCCGGAGAATAAAAGAAGCCCTCTTTAATCTTCGAAAATGGCATTTAATGTCAATAAAAGGTTTCCAGATTATAGAAAGACTGACTAGCTAATCTTATTGAGTGTTTTGCTGTTCCTTCACCTTTTCGCCGGGAGAGCGCGGCTGGGTAAGTGGCCTCTGACTTTAAGTGTACAATTCTTTTTTTATCATTATCATTTACGATGTAAAACAAGTGGTAACAGACAGAGAGGGAGGAGAGAGGAGGGAGGGAGAGGGAGGGAGGAGGGAGAGAGGAGGGAGGAGAGAGGGAGAGAGGAGAGAGAGGAGGGAGAGAGAGGGAGGAGGGAGAAGAGGAGGAGGGAGAGAGGGAGGAGGAGAGAGGAGGAGGGAGAGAGAGAGAGGAGGAGAGGAGAGACGGGAGAGAGGAGGGAGGAGGAGAGAGGGAGGGAGGAGAGAGGAGAGGAGGAGAGGGAGGGAGGGAGAGAGGAGCAGGAGAGGGAGGGAGGAGAGGAGGGAGGGAGAGAGAGAGGGAGGGAGAAGAGAGGGAGGGAGGGAGAGAGGAGAGGAGAGAGAGAGGGAGGAAGAGAGAGAGAGGAGAGAGAGAGAGAGAGAGAGAGAGAGAGAGAGGGGGAGAGAGGGAGGAGCAGAGAGAGGGAGGAGAGAGAGAGGGAGGAGAGAGAAGAGGAGGAGGAGAGAGCGAGGAGAGAGAGAGAGGGAGAGAAGGAGGGAGAGAGAGAGAGAGAGGAGGGAGGGAGAGAGGGAGGAGGGAGAGAGGAAGAGGGAGAGGAGGGAGAGGGAGAAGGGAGGCAGGGAGGGAGGGAGGGGAGGGAGGGGAGGGAGAGAGAGGAGGGAGGAGAGAGAGAGAGAGAGGAGAGGAGAGAGGAGGAGGAGAGAGAGAGAGGAGAGGGGGAGAGAGAGGGAGGAGAGAGAGGAGAGAGAGGGAGGGGAGAGAGAGGAAGGGGAGGAGCGGAGAGAGGGAGGGAGAGGAGAGAGAGAGAGAGAGGAGGAGAGAGAGAGGAGGAGAGAGAGAGGGAGGGAGAGAGAGAAGGAGAGAGAGAGAGGAAAGAGAGAGGAGAGGGGAGGAGAGAGAGGCGGAGGAGAGAAAGAGGGAGCGCCGAAGAGAGAGGGACAGGGAGAGAGAAGAGGAGAGAGAAGGGAGGGAGAAGAGAGAGGGGGGAGGAGAGAGAGAGGGAGAGAGAGAGGAGGGGAGAGAGAGAGGGAGAGAGAGCAGGGAGAGAGGAGGGAGGGGAGAGAGGGAGAGAGAGAGAGAGGAGAGAGGAGAGAGAGAGGGAGGGAGAAGATGAGAGAGCGAGAGAAGGAGAGCGAAGAGAGAGAGGAGGAGAGGAGAGAGGGAGAAGAGAGAGGAGAGAGAGAGAGAGGGAGGAGAGAGGAGGGAAGAGAGAGAGAGAGGAGAGAGGAGAAGGAGGGAGAGAGAGAGGAGGGAGGAGAGAGAGGAAGGAGAGAGAGGAGGGAGAGAAGAGGCGAGAGAAGAAGAGAGGGAGCGGAGAGAGAGAGGAAAGGGGGAGAGAGAGGAGGCGAGAGAGAAGACAGCAGGAGAGAGGAGAGGAGAGGAAGGGAGAAGAGAGAGAGGGAAGAGAGAGAGGGAGGGGAGAGAGAGGAGGGAGAGGAGAGAGGGACGGGATGAGAGGGAGGAGAGAGAGAGTGGAGGGAGAGATGAGAGGAGGAAGAGAGAGAGGGAGGGAAGAGCAGAGGGAGGGAGAGAAGAGAGGGAGGAGAGAGAGAGGAGGGATGAGAGAGCAGAGAGGGAGAGGGAGAGAGAGAGGAGGAGAGCAGAGAGGGAGGGGGGAAGAGAGAAGGGAGGGAGAGAAGAGGAGAGAGGAGAGAGGGAGAGAGAGAGGGAGGAGAGAGAGAGGGAGGGAGAGACGAGAGGGAGGAGAGAGAGAGGCGGGAGGGAGAGGAGAGAGGAGAGGAGAGAGAGAGGAGGGAGAGGAGAGAGGGAGGGAGAGAGAGGGGAAGGGAAGGAGCGGAGATAGGGAGGTGAGAGAGAGAGGAGGGATGAGAGAGACGGGAAGGAGAGAGAGCAGCAGAGAGAGAGATGGGAAGGGAGAGAGAGACGGATGGGAGAGAGACGAGCGGAGGAGAGAAGAGAGGGAGGAGAAGAGAGGGGGAGAGAGAAGAGGACGAGAGAGGAGAGGAGGAGAGAGAGAGGGAAGGGAGAGAGAGAAGGGAGGGAGAGAGAGAGGAGGAGAGAGATGAGGGAGGGAGAAGAGACGAGGGAGGAGAGAGCAGAGGGCAGGGAGAGAGAGAGGGAGGGAGCAGAGAGTCGCAGAGAGGAGGAGAGGGGAGTTTAAAGGGAGATTATAAATACATTTTAGTCAATATCCGTTAAACGTCTTCCCATTTCCTTAAATGATATTAGTGAATAAAAACAAAAAGAAAAGATATGAAATTGCGTGTGCGCGAGTACGTAAGAGCGTGTATGCATGCGTGTG
>NW_020870219.1:1107726-1110226 GCF_003789085.1 Penaeus vannamei | reverse complement strand
GAAGGAGACCCAGGAACCCCCGAGAAGGAGACCCAGGAAGTCGCCCGAGCCGAGAAGGAGACCCAGGAAGTCGCCCTGAGCCCGAGAAGGAGACCCAGGAAGTCCCGAGCCGAGAAGGAGACCAGGAAGTGAGCCCGAGAAGGAGACCCAGGAAGTCCCGAGAAGGAGACCCAGGAAGTCGCCCGAGCCGAGAAGGAGACCAGGAAGTCGCCCGAGCCCGAGAAGGAGACCCAGGAGTGAGCCGAGAAGGAGACCCAGGAAGTCGCCCTTGAGCCGAGAAGGAGACCAGGAAGTCGCCCAGCCGAGAAGGAGACCCAGGAAGTCGCCCGAGCCGAGAAGGAGACCCAGGAAGTCGCCCCCGAGAAGGAGACCCAGGAAGTCCGAGAAGACCCAGGAAGTCGCCCGAGAAGGAGACCCAGGAAGTCGCCCTTGAGCCGAGAAGGAGACCCAGGAAGTCGCCGAGCCGAGAAGGAGACCCAGGAAGTCCCCAGGAAGTCCGAGAAGGAGACCAGGAAGTCGCCCGAGCCCGAGAAGGAGACCCAGGAAGTCGCCGAGCCCGAGAAGGAGACCCAGGAAGTCGCCCGAGCCCGAGAAGGAGACCAGGAAGTTGAGCCCGAGAAGGAGACCCAGGAAGTGAGCCCGAGAAGGAGACCCAGGAAGTCGCCCGAGCCCGAGAAGGAGACCAGGAAGTCGCCCTTGAGCCGAGAAGGAGACCCAGGAAGTCGCCCTTGAGCCCGAGAAGGAGACCCAGGAAGTCGCCCTTGAGCCCGAGAAGGAGACCAGGAAGTCGCCCGAGCCGAGAAGGAGACCCAGGAAGTCGCCCAGAGCCCGAGAAGGAGACCCAGGAAGTCGCCGAGCCCGAGAAGGAGACCCAGGAAGTGAGCCCGAGAAGAGACCAGGAAGTCGCCCGAGCCCGAGAAGGAGACCCAGGAAGTCGCCCGAGCCCGAGAAGGAGACCCAGGAAGTCGCCCAAGAGCCCGAGAAGGAGACCCAGGAAGTGAGCCGAGAAGGAGACCCAGGAGTCGAGAAGGAGACCCAGGAAGTCGAGAGCCCCCAGGAAGTCGGAGCCGAGAAGGAACCCAGGAAGTCGCCGAGCCGAGAAGGAGACCAGGAAGTCGCCCGAGCCGAGAAGGAGATCCAGGAAGTCGCCCAAGAGCTCGAGAAGGAGACCCAGGAAGTCGCCCGAGCCGAGAAGAGACCAGGAAGTCGCCCAAGAGCTCGAGAAGGAGACCCAGGAAGTCGCCCAAGAGCTCGAGAAGGAGATCCAGGAAGTCGCCCAGGAGCTCGAGGAGATCCTGGAATCCGCCTTCGAGTCGCTGGGGAACACGCGGGGATTGAGCGACTACATTCCAAGGACATTTCAGTGGAAAGACAATAAGGGCAGATGGTGGAGGGCAAAAAGTAGGGGTAGGGCCGAAGAGAAGAGGAAGGCCGAAGAAAAGAGGAGGAAGGCCGAAGGAAAGAAGAGGAGGGCCTAAGAGAAGAGGAAGGCCGATGAAAAGAAGAGGAGGGCCTTAGAGAAGAGGAAGGCCGGTTCAAGACTAAAATGATGAGGGAGGGACGAAGAGAAGATGAAGGCCGAAGAGAAGAAGATGAAGGCCGAAGAAAGAGATGAAGGCCGAAGAGAAGAAGAGGAAGGCCGAAGAGAAGAAGAGGAAGGCCGAAGAGAAGAAGATGAAGGCCGAAGAGAAGAGGAAGGCTCAAAAGGCGGGGGGAGGGAAGGGAAAGGGAGGGGGGAGACACTAGGGGAATTAGAGGAGGGGATAAATGCTGTTGTCGGGTGACGCTCTATAATATATATTATATATATATATATAATATATATATATATATATATATATATATATATATATATATATATATATATATATATATATATATATATATATATATATATATAGACGCTTCTCCACCGTTCCTCTCAGGACGAAGTGGTGGAGGGTCCAGGCCCACTTCCAGGTCACCTCCGAGCCCGAGGAGACCTAGGAAGTAGCTCTTGAGCCCGTGAAAGAGACCTAGGAAGTCGCCCTTGAGCTCGAGAAGGAAACCAAGGAAGTCGCCCTTGAGCCCGAGAAGGAGACCCAGGAAGTCGCCCTTGAGCCCGAGGAGGCCCAGGTAGTCGCCGTGGAGCCGAGAAGGAGACCCAGAAGTCACCCTTGAGCTCGAGAAGGAGACCCAGGAAGTCGCCCAAGAGCCCTAGAAGGAGACCCAGGAAGTCGCCCTTGAGCCCGAGGAGGCCCAGGTAGTCGCTGTGGAGACCGAGAAGGAGACCCAGAAAGTCGCCCTTGAGCTCGAGAAGGAGACCCAGGAAGTCGCCGAAGAGCCCGAGAAAGAAACCCAGGAAGTCGCCCTTGAGCCCGAGGAGACAGTAAGTCGCCCTTGAGCCCGAGGAGGCACAGGTAGTCGCTGTGGAGACCGAGAAGGAGACCCAGGAAGTCGCCCAAGAGCCCGAGAAGGAGACCCTGGAAGGAAGGGTAGAGGGGAGGGGGAGAAGGAGGGA
>NW_020870219.1:1097726-1100226 GCF_003789085.1 Penaeus vannamei | reverse complement strand
CACACACACACACATATATACACATATACATATATATTTATATATATATATACATATACACACACACACACATATACACACCACACACACATATATATACACACACATACATATGCACACACAGATATATATATATATATATATATATTATATATATATATATATATATAATATATATATATATATATATATATATATATATATATATATATATATATATATAAACATATATACATATATATATATACATATATTATATATATATATATATATATATATATATATATATATATATATATAATATATATATATATTTTATGTATATATATACATATCTATCTATCAATATATATGTATATATAATATATTAATATATATATTATATATATATATATATATAATATATATATATATATATATATATATAGATATGTGTGTGTGTGTGTGTGTGTGTGTGTGTATACATAGACACAAATATAATGTACATTATATAATATATATATATATATATATATATATATATATATATATATATATATTATATATATATATATATTTATGCGTGTATGTGTGTGTGTGGTGTGTGTGTGTGTGTGTGTGTACATAGACATATATATGTATGTATGTGTGTGTATGTATGTGCGTGCGTGAATTTACACATAGGATTTTATACATGTTCGTCTACAGGAAGATGTAACATAAAACTACAGTCTAAATTGATATATTTATTCAGGAAACTGATGGACAATCTAGTTATCACATTATATAAGAAAACGTCAACTGATGATACACTTTCACCAAAGTATACAAAGTAGACGGCCTAAGAGCAAGAACATAAGCAAGAATCAGTTCGTATCGTAGATCGTCAGCTGATCGGTCGTCGCAAAACATGTCGAGGACATGAATGCGCCGCCGCCTGTTTGTTGTCCTATTCTCGGGCGCCGTCTACTGCAGTTCCATTTCCCCAACGACCTGGTTGTTCACGAGGTTGTACAAGTCCTTCTCGACGACTCTCTCCACGAGGCTCCTCAGAGTGCTGTCCAGGACGCTGTTGAACACATCCTTGTAAGGATTTCCGTTGAGGTTTGGGGTCTGGGAGGAGGCGAGGATAAGGCTTTCGGTTAGTCATGTACTTAGAGGCTGGAAAAAGAATGCTACAATATTTTGAAATGTTAATTGTTATATTCATCATGGCTGTTATTGTGATTTTTACTAGAATTATGTTTATTATGGCTCTGATTGTAATTAGTTTTTAAACTATTATTGTTATTTTGACATTGTCATTATCATTGTCATTATTACTATATCATTATTATTATCATTATAATTACTTTGATTCATCATTGTTATAATCATTTCATTATCTTTATCTTTATTTTCGTTATTATTTTCTTGTCATTATAATTATTATCATCATCCCTATGAGCATTTCATTTCCCTGCGTTCCCTCCGGTCGCTTCCACAGTCCTAGTCTTCAACAAACGCCATAGGATATACAAGGCTCTCCTAGACCCCCCAAAGGACCCCAAGCCCCATGACTCACTCCGAGGTATGTGCGCCTTCCCACGCGAGCTCTCCAGGACTGGATGCCCACCGGCAGGCCGTTGGCGTCAACCATGAACACGAAATCGGCGAAGACCTTCTGCGCCAACAAGGAGGCCTGGCCCGTGGCCGTGTTGGCGGGGGCCTCGCCGATCTTGTCGATGGAGAGCTTGTAGTTCGCTCTCACGTTGACGTTGTCGAGGCTGAAGCTGCCGGACAACAGGTGCTGAGAAGAAAGAACGGCATGCTTTATGAGGGGTTTGGGATAGATGCAAGGGACGGGAAGCTGCAGGAAATTCGAAATGTTGTGGAAATATTAGGATTTGATAGTCTTAGTAGCATTCCTATGATTATAACAGCACTGTTATGAACATCAAGAATCATACACCCTATCTTTCAGTGATGATAAATTTATATGCATATATAAACCATTCAAAGAACCCAACTATCCTGGCCTCTTTATGTTGAAAAACAATATACCCGTAATGCCAGTCGAACAGCTAATATCGCCAGAAAACGAAACCAACACCATTCCCGAAACCGCTTCCTGTCCTTACCCTGTTAGCATCCAGGGTGGTCTTCCTGGACCTCCTGAGGCTGCCCATGTTGGTGAAGGAGGCGCTGCTGATCTCGATCCTGATGGCCTTCTTGCCGTTGTCAGTGTCGAACTCCTGGTTGCCGCTGAGGGGCACGGCGTTCAGCTGCTTCACGCTGTCCTCGTTCTTGATCCTTTAGGAGGAAGAGGGCGGGGAGGAAGGAGAAGAGGGGGGGAGGAGAGGGGAGGAGGGATAGCGGGCGGTGATGGAAATAAAGGAAGAAAAGGAGGAGGAAGGAGAAGAGGGAAGGGTGAAATAGAGGAGGGAGAGGAAGAAGGAGAGGAGGAATACCGGGAGGAGGTGGAAAAGGAGGAGGATGAAGAAAAAGAGAAGGGGGAGGGGTGTCAGGTGGTGGTGGAAAG
>NW_020870219.1:1095913-1097626 GCF_003789085.1 Penaeus vannamei | reverse complement strand
GGAATGGGGATAGCTAGATAGATAAATAGATAGATGGACAGATGGATAGAATAGATGGACAGATAGACGGATACGAACGAAAATACCGAACGAACAACTAGGGATTATAAGCCTTATGAGCAGTTCCGTATCGAATGGTCTATTTTGGTGTAGTTCTTGGCGAAGCACTCGGCCACAATTCATAATTTTTTTTCTTTTATTTTTGAAAGTATAATGAGGGTTAGGATCTTGGCGCACGCGAGGAAACAATATATAATGTTTCTTAAAGTTTATCGAAATTTAAGATGATGGTAGATATGCTTAATGTTTACGTGTAAACACACTGTGTCTGTTCACGAAAATACTTCATTACGTTAAAAAAAAATGTTCTTTCGTATTTTATCATTGTTATTATTTCTGAATATTTCTTTCTTTTTTATCCAGTTTATTCCCCACCCGAAAAAATATCGGTTTTCTTTTTTAAGTTTTCTCTTCCTTCTTCGTTTAGTATGTCTCCCTCTTCCCTCTTAACTTTTCATTCACCTTTTATTTCTTTCGCCTTTTCTCTCTCTCTCCTCTTTCTCTCCTCTTCCTCTCATCGCCTGTCCTCCTGTAAAGAAATTCTCATTAAATTACCTTTCCTTCTCTCCCCTTCCTTCTTCTCCCTTTGACCCCTACTCCCCTCATGCCCTTCCCCTCTTCCTCATGGCCTCCCTTTCCTCCTCATACACTCTTCTCCCTCTACATGCTTCTCTTCCCCTCCTCATGCTCTCCTTCCACTCTCTTCCTCATGTCCCTTCCCCTTGCTTCCTCATGCCCTACCTCTCTTTCTCATAACCTTCTTCCCCCTCCTCTTCCTCATTCCCTCCCTCCTTCCTATACTATTCCTTCCTTCCTCCACTTCCTTTCCTTACTCTCCTCATATCCTATCCTTCTCCCTTTCCTCATGCCCCCCTTCCCTCCCCACTCTTTCCCTCCCCTGTTCATGCTCTCCCTTCCTTCCCCCACTCCCTTCTCCCCCTCCTCATATCCTATTCTGCACCCCTTTCCTCCCCTCTTTTCATGCCCTCCCTTCCCCTCCCCCACTCCTTCCATCACTTCCTCATACCCCTTCCTTCTCCACTCCTTCCCTCCCCTCTTCATGCTCTCCCTTCCTCCTCCACTCCCTCCTCCCTCACTCCCTCGTCACACCCATCCTCCATCCCCACTCCCCACTACCCTCACCATGCCCTTCCTTCCCTCACTCCTCCCTCCTCCCTTTCTCATGCCCTTCCTTCCTCCTCTCTCCTCCTCACCCCAACCCAACTCCTCGTACCATCCCTCTCTTCCCACCCCCCTCCTCTTCCCCACTCTCCCCTCCTCTCTTCCCACTCCCTCCTCCTCTCTTCCCCACTCTCCCCACTTCCTCCCTCCTCCCTCTCTCCACTCCCTCCCTCCCTCTCTCCCCCCTCCCTCCCTCCCTCCTTCCCTCTCTTCCCCCTCATTCCCTCCCTCTCCCTCTCTTCCCACTCCCTCCTCCCTCTTCATTCCTCCCTCCCTCTTCCCCTTCCACCATTCCCTCCCTCCTCCCTCTCTTCCCCACTCCTCCCTTCTCTTCCCATTCCTCCCTCCCTCCCTCCCTCCTCTTCCCCCACTCCCTCCTCCCTCCTCCCTCTCTTCCCCCCCCCTCCCCCCTCCTCCCTCTCTTCCCCACTCTCCCTCCCTCCCTCTCCCCTCCCTCCCTCCCTCCCTCTC
>NW_020870219.1:1068413-1080913 GCF_003789085.1 Penaeus vannamei | reverse complement strand
TTATGTCATTCATTGTTCTATTTCTATTATCATTATTGGTTATCAATGTCATCATTGTTGCTATTTTTGTTATCATTATCATTATTGTTTTTATTATCATTATTGTTATTATTATTCGTCATCATCTTTATCATCATTGTTTATTCTCTAATTCGTATCTTAGTTTTTGCTATCACCATTACTGCGTCATTATTATCATTATCACTTGTTATCATTGCTATTATTACCGTTATTATTTTTTTACTATTAGATCAATGTTACAAATATCAACATCATTACAATATAATGATTACTATCTTTATCATTCCTGATATCAATATTATATCATTATTATCATCATTAACACCCTTATCAACATCCTCATCCTCATCATTTTATCCATTTACATCATTATCATCATCAATTACCATCATTGATTCTCATTCATTATCATCCAGTAATCATCACCATCAATCATCATTATCATCTCATTCACATCAATCATCAATCATTAATTCTCATTCAACACATCAATCTCATCCTCGTCTCACTATCATTAATCTCATCATCATTCATCATTATTATCAATTTTCATCATCATTATCATTATCAATTCTCATCATCATTATCATTATTATCAATTCTCATCATCATTATTGCTATAATCATCATAATCATCATTCGCCATCATCATCGTTCATCATCTCGCGCGCAACCCAGACATTTTTTTCCTGTTTTACTTCAGTTTGCCGTCGAGCGAACACTAGGAAAAAAAAAGTCATGACGTCATAGTTTCTGGAATTACCTTTTTCACCCCCCCTTCCTCCTCTTCCCTCCCCCCCCCCCCCTCCCCCCCCTCGCCAAGAAATGAATGTGATCAAATTCACAAGAAAAATCGTGAAAATTTCATAAAATACATGAAATAGGAGAGGTATAGAAAAGGATAAAAATATGTTAAAGAAAACGGAAAAAAAAGAGACACTGGATAAAAAATGATAAATAAATACGATGATGGATAGATAGATAGAGAGAACAACGAAAAAAAAGATGAATAAGGAACGAAATAAAGAAGAACAAACGATCAACAACTCACACACACACACAAATAATAAATAAATGAGATAGATAGATAGAGAGAACAACGAAAAAAAGATTAATAAGGAACGAAATAAAGAACAACAAACAATCAACAACTCACACACACACAAACAAACAAACATAAGCGACAAAAACAAAAACGTCATACTTTCAACACCAAGTGCGTCATAAAGGTGTTTCTCTTCTCTTCGTTATACCTTCATTATACCTCTGTCAGACCTTCGTTATGACTTCACCATACTTGTATTATTACCTCCATCATACCTCCCTCAAACCACTACCTTATCTCCCTCCCTCACACCTCCATCGCATCTCCATCACACCTACCTTTCACTCCCACCACCACATGCTCCACCACCAATCCTCCTTCACACCTCCTCCACTCCACCACCACATCCTCCACCACCTCCCACTCCCTCACCCCCCTCACCACCCTCCCTCACTCCACCACCACACCTCCCTCACACCACCACACCCCCACACCACACCACACCACCATACCTCCCTCCCACCCCCCTCACTCCACCACCCACACCTCCACCACTCCCTCACTCCGACATCCCATCCCCCTCCCACTCCCTCACTCCACCACCACACCTCACCCACCCATCCACCACTCACACACACCTCCTCACACCACCACACACACCTCCCTACTCCACCACCACCACCCTCCCTCACTCACCACCACACCTCCTCACTCCCACCACCACACCTCCCCTCCCTCACACCCTCCCTCACTCCTCACCACACCTCCTCACACCTCCCTCTCCACCACCACACCTCCCTCACTCCACCACCACACCTCCCTCCTCCCCACCACACCTCCCTCACTCCACCACCACACCTCCCTCACTCCACCACCACACCTCCCTCACCCCACCACCACACCTCCTTCCACCACCACCACACCTCCCTCACTCCACCACCACACTCCCTCACTCCACCACCACACCTCCCTCACTCACTCCCTCCCTCCACCACCACACCTCCCTCCCTCCACCATCCACCTCCCTCACTCCACCATCCCATCCCCCTCCCACCTCCCTCACCACCACCACACCTCCCTCACCTCCTCCCCACCACCACACCTCCCTCCTCCACCACACCTCCCTCCCTCCACTCACACCTCCATCCCACCCCTTCCACCTCCCTCCCTCCACCACCACACCCCCTCACTCCACACCACACCTCCTCACTCCACCACCACACCTCCATCCCACCTCACCACCACCAACCCTCCCTCACTTCACCACACACCTCCCTCACTCCACACCACACCTCCCTCCCTCCCCTCACACTCACCACCACACCTCCTCCCTCCACCACCACACCCCCTCCCTCCACCACCACACCTCCTCCTCCACCACCACACCTCCCTCACTCCACCACCACACCTCCCTCCACCACCACCACCTCCCTCCCTCCACCCACCACACCTCCCCACCTCCCTCACTCCACACCAACCCTCCCTCACTTCACCACACCTCCCTCACTCCACCACCACACCTCCCTCACTCCACCAACCTCCCTCCCACCTCCCTCCCTCCACCACCACACTCCATCCCACCTCCCTCCTCACCACCACACACTCCACCACACCTCCCTCCCTCCACCACCACACCTCCCTCACCTCCACCACCACACCTCCACCACACACTCCCTCACTCCCACCACCTCCCTCACTCCACCACCACCACCTCCCTCACCTCCCTCACTCCACCATCCCATCCCCTTCCCACCTCCCTCACTCCACACCACACCTCCCTCCACCACCACACCTCCCTCCACCACCACCACCCTCCCTCACTCTCCCCCGGAAATGCTCCACCGAAGGCGAGGTCCCACTTGCATCACGGGATTCCTCGTCTGAGTACAAAGCGCGGTCTTACGCAAGGGATCCGTTCTATCAAGGTTTGAGGGAGGTGTGTTATGGGGAGGAGGAGGATGAGGAGGAGGAGGAGGAGGGGGAGGAGGTAGAGAAGGGGGAGGGGAGGTGGTATGGGGGAGGAGGAGGAGGAGGAGGAGGAGGAGGAGGAGGAGGAGGAGGAGGAGGAGAGGAGTGGAAGGTGGAGGAGGGGGTGTGGAGGAGGAGGGTGAGTGGAAGGTAGAGGAGGAGGAGGAGGGATGGTAGTGGAGAAGGGTGGAGGAGGAGGACTTGGAGGAGGAGGGTGAGATGAGTGGAAGGTGAAGGAGGAGGTGGAGAAGGGGAGTGGGTGAGGATGAGTGGAAGGTGGAGGAGGAGGATGACTTGGAGGAGGAGGATGACTTGGAGGAGGAGGAGGATGACTTGGAGGAGGAGGAGGATGACTTGGAGGAGGAGGAGTGAGGAGGGAGGAGGTGGGCGAGGGTGAGGAGGACTTGGGGGGGAGGAGGAGGAGGAGGAGGAGGGGGAGGAGGTGGCGAGGTGAGGAGGACTTGGGGGGAGGAGGAGGAGGAGGAGGAGGAGGAGACGAGGGTGAGGATGAGTGGAAGGTGGAGGAGGGACGAGGAGGAGGAGGAGGAGGAGGACTTGGAGGAGGAGGAGGATGGAAGGAGGAGGAGGGGAGGAGAGGATGAGGAGGACTTGGAGGAGAGGATGATGAGGATGATGAGGATGAGGATGAGGAGGTGGTGGTGGAGGAGGAGGAGGAGGAAGAGGGGAGGATGAGGAGGTGGACTGGAGGAGGAGGAGGACAAGGGTGAGGATGAGTGGAAGGTGGAGGAGGAGGTTTGAGGAGGTGGAGGAGGTGGAGAAGGGGAGGGTGGTGATGATGAATGGGTAGAGGTGATGGTGATGATGGTAATGAGAATGGTGATAATAATGATGATGACTATGATGATGGTGATGGTGAGGATGAGGAGGTAAAGAGAACGAGGATGAAAAAGGTGATCCTGATGATAATGATGATGATAGTGATAATGAAGTAGAGAGTGAGGATGGCGAGAAAGGTGATCATGATAATGATGTTGACAGCGAAGGTGATGATGATGCCTCTCC
Source organism: Penaeus vannamei (assembly GCF_003789085.1). Taxonomy (NCBI): domain Eukaryota; kingdom Metazoa; phylum Arthropoda; class Malacostraca; order Decapoda; family Penaeidae; genus Penaeus; species Penaeus vannamei. Next base: position 1,076,856 of record NW_020870219.1, on the reverse strand, counting down.
GTTGTTTATTGTTGTAATCTGGGAAATTCACAGAGAGAAAGGATGTAACCCACGTGTATTTCCTTCCCAAAAGACACGTAACAATCTAAACCATTATGAACACAAAACCAACATCACACACACACACCTCTTCATCATACAACAATCACAATCCAAAACACACTCTAACATCTCTACACGTAACAAACCCACACTCAAAATAGATAAATAAATGAATTGAAAAAATAGATGAAATAAAAAGAACAAATAAATAAATAAATACACAAACCCACACTCAAAACAGATAAATAAATGAATAAAAAAATAGATGAAAAAAAAAAAATACACAAACCCACACTCAAACAGATAAAAAAAACAATACATGAAATAAAAAGAATAAGTAAATAAATAAATACAAATAAAAATACACCCATGCTCGGAAATTAGCGCCTGGGTTCGAAAAGCAGAACCAGGGATGAGATGGCTCAGACACGCACGCAAAAATTGCTTGTGTTTGGCAGACCTCGCCCGTGCTTATACATTATTAACCCTCTCGGTAACTCTAGCAGTCGCTGGTTCAAGTGCAGTTGGTACGCGGCCATACTTGCGAAACAGAGCGTGCACAGATACACACGGACGCACGCACTCGTTCGGACACAGAGATGCACGTACACATATACACACGGATGCAAATGCACATGCACGCGTATAAAAACATACATGCACACACACACACACACACACACACACACACACACACTCACACACACACACACAAAAAAAAAAACATGCACACACGTACGGATACATACACGCATGCGCACGTGAGCACACAAACATATAAATACATGTATACACGCACATACGCACACACGCGCTCACACACGTGCGCACAGGTAGTATCTCAATTTGCCAACTGGAGATGGGAGAAAGAGAAGAGAGAGAGAGAGAGAGAGAGAGAGAGAGAGAGAGAGAGAGAGAGAAGAGAGAGAGAGAGAGAGAGAGAGAGAGAGAGATGAGAGCGAGAGCGAGAGCGAGAGAGAGAGAGATGAAAAGAGAAAGAGAGAAAGAGAGAGAGAGAGAGAGAGAGAGAGAGAGAGAGAGAGAGAGAGAGAGAGAGAGAGAGAAGAGAGAGAGAGAGAGAGAGAGAGAGAGAGAGAGAGAGAAAGAGATAGAGAGAGAGAAAGAGACGAAAAATAAAGAATGAGAAAGAGAAAGAATAAAAGAGCGAGAATAAGAGAAGGGGAAAGGAGGACAGAGCGAGAAGCCATAAGATTCGCTAATCTTTAACGATCTCTATCCCCGTCCAACATTAACCACAAAAATAGACAAAGCAACAAGCATTTCCCGCCAAAACCACCAGACAAACTACCCATTTAATCTCTTAAATCCAAATCTAATCCGCGAATCCAGATTAAAACCGCGAATCCTAATCGAGTCCGGGAATCTAAACCTAATCCGCGAATCTAAAAATTATCCGCGAATTCAAATCTGATTCGCTAATCAGAACCGATATACGCGAATCCAAATCAAATCCGCGAATTCAACTTTAATCCGCGAATAAAAATTATATCCGCAAATTCACATTAAATCCGCGAATTTTAACCGAATCCGTGAATCCAAATCAAATCCCCGAATCTCCAAAATTGAAATATAATCCGCGAATGGTATTTCGAATCTCCGAATCCAAAACCTAATCCTCAAAATCCAAACCCAATCCTGAATCCAAATCCCTGAATCCAAAACCTAATCCGTGAATCCAAAAACCTAATCCTCAAAAATCCAAAACCTAATCCGTGAATCCAAAACCTAATCCTCAAAATCCAAAACCTAATCCTGAATCCAAAACCTAATCCTCAAAATCCAAACCTCATCCTGAATCCAAACCGAATCCAAAACCTAATCCGCGAATCCAAACCGAATCCCCTGCATGCCTTCCCAATCAATACTCACCAGCGTAAGGGACGATCTCAGGCATTTCGGCGACGTTCGTGACTCGAGAAAAAAATAAAACAATGACGTCACAACAAATGGGACTGATTGGAGACTAATCTCTTTGTTTTGATTGATTGGTTGTTGATAAATTCCCCGGAGGCTGTTGTAACGACGTCCTCCCTACAACATGTCCAGGAGGTGACTGATCGCGAGAGCTTGAGGTTTGAAGTTCTTTCCTGTCTGGTTGAGCTGTAAGGGTGCCTTGTGTTTTTTTTTGTTTTTTTTTTGGTTTTTGTTGGTTTATTGTCTGATTTTTTTGGGTGTAGGTTAATTTGGGTATGTATTGAGGGTATTAGAGTGTAAGTTGGATTTCGTTATATTGCTTAGAATTGTGGATCTAATTATGTTCTGATAATTTAATAAGTGAAGTGGCAACACCTCACTAGATCATCTAGTCTTCACGAAAAAAAGTAAATAAAGAAAGAATAAAAGAATGGAAGAAAGAAAGTATAACAACCTTCTTAAATAAGCGTTTAATCTCAATTAAGAACAAGGCATTGCAACAACGGGATATTCACCCTTAAAAAAAAGGAGAAAATGCACTTTATTCTAACTTATAGCCTCCAAGATTCTCGTTGAATGCAAGATGCCAAGGAAGTTATTTTTAGCCATAGAACTTTGACAGTGTTTATTGAGGGAATGTGAATGCTTTTATGTGCATTTTTTTTTAGAGGTACAAGGTGTATGTGTGTGTACGGTGCATGTTTACACGGGTGTGTACAGATGATTAGGTTAACCGGCAAGTTCACGTACTCATGTGGTTGATGTGTGTGTGTGTGTGTGTGTGTGTGTGTGTGTGTGTGTGTGTGTGTGTGTGTGTGTGTGTGTGTGTGTGTGTGTGTGTGTGTGTGTGTGTGTGTGTGTGTGTGTGTGTGATGTGGATGTGTGTGTGTTGTGTGTGTACATGTGATTGTGTGTGTGTGTACATGTGTGATTGTGTGTGTGTGTGTGTACATGTGTGTGTGTGTGTGTGTGTGTTGTGTGTGTGTGTATGTGCGTGTTGCGTAGAAACACACAAGCATACACACATACTAAGGCATATGAATGAAGAATACCAAATGTTTACTAAATCTCTAATACAGTAAATATCGCAAAACCAGATGTGTTTTACACGAGGAAAAGAAAATGAACTCCCTTTTCCCAAGTTTTCTTGAAAGAAATATGATTTTGCGTCTTATTCACTTATTTGAGTAGTTTTTTTTCTTTTGTAAGAAGTCTATTCTCAATTATTAGAGAGAGAGAGAGAGAGAGAGAGAGAGAGAGAGAGAGAGAGAGAGAGAGAGAGAGAGAGAGAGAGAGAGAGAGAGAGAGAGAGAGAGAGAGAGAGAGAGAGAGAGAGAGAGAAGAGAGAGAGAGAGAGAGAGAGAGAGAGAGAGAGAGAGAGAGAGAGAGAGAGAGAGAGAGAGAGAGAGAGAGAGAGAGAGAGAGAGAGAGAGAGAGAGAGAGAGAGAGAGAGAGAGAGAGAGAGAGAGAGAGAGGAGAGAGAGAGAGAGAGAGAGAGAGAGAGAGAAGAGAAGAGAGAGAGAGAGAGAGAGAGAGAGAGAGAGAGAGAGAGAGAGAGAGAGAGAGAGAGAGAGAGAGAGAGAGAGAGAGAGAGAGAGAGAGAGAGAGAGAGAGAATAATGAGTGATATATATAACACACACACACACACACACACAAATATATGTGCATACATATCAAGCATACATTAACATACACACAGTTATATGAAAACCTTTTCCGAATGACTGCATGACAAAATGACACAAAAATGACATTGCCTGACACAACAACGAACATACTCTTTCTTTCTTTTTTTTTCTTTTACGAACATGAAGATGACGAGCGAAAGTCAAAGCAAGTTAGCTAATACAAAAATGATAACTTGCCAACCATGCGATCTGGTAATTTGGCGAGACGCTTCTCCCTTTTTTGTGATGTTGTAATTGTTGTTGTTGCTGTTGTTGTTGTTTTTGTTGTTTTGTTACTATTGTTGTTGTTATTTTTTGATATGTTATTATTTTTGGTGTTTTGTTACTGTTGTTTTTGTTATTTTTGTTACTTTGTTACTATTTTTTTGTTATTTTTTGTTTTGTTACTGTTGTTATTATTTTTGGTGTTTTTGTTACTGTTGTTTTTGTTATTTTTGTTACTTTGTTACTATTGTTGTTATTTTTGCTTTTGTTACTGTTGTTATTATTTTTGGTGTTTTTGTTACTGCTGTTTTTGTTATTTTTGTTGCTTTTGTCGTTGTCTTTTTTGTTGTTTTTGTTACTGTTGTTGATGGTGGTGGTTGTGGCGTTAGTTTTGCTGCTGTTAATAATCAGCATTATCATCATTACTGATAATCAAAATGGCTCCCAAAATAATGACGATAATGATGATATGACGATAAGAACGTAGATAGTAATAATGAAAACCGTCAGCTGGTGAAGAAAGAAGTAGGAAGAATTGGGAAAATGAATAAAGATTTCCTACTGTTGCTGGTGCCCTGGGAGCCATTCCGGACGGGTTTGAAAAGCATACGGAAGAAGTTGACAGTAAGATGAGGTTTCGGGGGATTCGGAAAAGGGTATTTTTAGGCGCAAAGAGGGTATTGAAGAAGGTTTTGTCTTTATAGGGACTCAGGAGAAGACTTTCGTGGGACTTTTGTTTACTTTGTTGTTAACTGCGCTCACGGGGTGTTGGTCATATGGACAAAATCTTGAAGTCTGGGATTCTATGAAATAATGATAACGATAATAACAAAAGTAACAACAGTAATAATTGTAATATTTTAATAATCATAATGATCATAATACTGATACTACTAATAGTAATGATATAACAGCGATAATGAAAAAAAAATATAGCAACAAAGAATAACAACAAAAATGATAATGATAATCATAATAATAATGAAAAGGGTGATAATAATAGTTATAACAATTAATGCCATCATTAGTATAGACTATCATCATCTCAATTAATTACAATAATCAATCATTTTCTGTCACTCTCCCGTGACCTGAAACAAAACCTGTGTAAAGGAATTAATTATTCACAAATCTACCGCCTCAATTAGACAAATTAACGAGGAAAAATGACCGTACTTGACAGGTTAATTAGGCAACCTGTACGGGGAGGGATGGTACGTATATACATAAAAAAAGACTAATATAAAGGTATGCTTTTGGTAGCGTTGGTTAGTTAGTAAGTTTGTTTGTTGGTGAGCAGGATAACTCATAAAATTATGAATAGGGGTTTTTCATAAAAAAAATCACTAGAGGTGTGTCTTAGCCCAATTAGATGCCATCATTCATCATCATTATTATTATCATTGTCATCATCATTATTGTTATTATAATTATTAATATTATCATTATTATTATTATTATTATTATTATTATTATCATTATTATTTTTATTATTATTATTATTATCATTATTATTATTATTTTATTTATTATATTATTATTATCATTATCATTATCATTATTATTATATCATTATTATCATATTATCATCATTATCATTATTATTATTATTTCTTTGTGATTCAGATCATGATCCAGATCCAGGAATTAAAAAAATGATTGCATTAGTTACCCCTTCTCCTTGGCGGAGGTATGCGTCCTGTGTGTGCTTCTTGTATATTTATTTACTTGTCTTCCCTTAATTATGCCAATTATGATTATTATGCCAATTATGCCAATCCCTTAATTATGAGCAGAGTAAGACGGTTTTTTTCTTTGAATTATTTCTATAACAAATTGTTTATATAGTTGGTGCTATGAATTACTTATAAATTCCAGAGCATAAGTATGTTATTTAGAATGTAGATGGCTGGTTACTACTAAATTGCTGTAATTGTTTAAGTATCTATTTAAGGAAAATGAGCACGGATGTTATCTGTGATTTTTGATAACATACTTATTAAAGGAAATGACGATGATTTCCGGCTTTTAATCGTATAACAGGAAAAAGATGTAGGACTCGAAGAAGGAAAATTTATGTAATGTATTCCCGATTTATCAACATGTATCCTCTTCCTCTTTTTCTCCTTCTTCTTCTTCTTCTTCCTCCTTCTCCTACGAAGACAGAGGAACCTATACTATATATATATTATATATATGTATATAAATATATATATATATATATATATATATATATAATATATATATATATATAAGAACAATAATAATCCTAAGCAATAATAACAAATATTTTGACATCAACTGTCGCCTCTATTGCAATTAATTAGTCGTTGATGATAATGATAAGAATACTAATACGATGCAGTTACTGAATGACAGGACACATCTATACAGTATAACGCGTAGAAACTGCTTCGTAAAGGGTAAAGTGGGTAAGCACTTTCTTCATTGATGCTTGCATGCGTGTCGTCCGTAATTGATGCTTATAAGGCCGTGTCACACTTCTGCATTATCTTATCGCCGGCACCACGGAAGCTGTGGTCTTTTGAGGGGCGCAGGCACACTAGCAGGAAGAACCACGGACCTAGACCAACCAATGTTAGTAAACACAGGCATTGACGATGAGAGGTCTGTATGTACACACACACACATACACACACACACACACACACACACACACACACACACACACACACACACACACACACACAACACACGCACACGCACACACACATACTCACACACACACACACACACGCGCCCACACACACATACATACACGAAAGAAAGAAATACACGGAAACGTCAAAGAACCACGGAAACAGAGCTGCATAACCCCGAGGAGTCCCAAGCGAGAAAAATCAACCGTTACTTCTATCACTGGCCCGCCATCACCCTCTTCTCCCGCTACCAGTGTGTCTACTCTGTGCTGCATCATAAAAAATAATAAACATTACCTACATTTAAGTTTTATTCGAGGGTGATAGAGACCGTAGTCCTGCAGTGTCTATCCTGTTCCTGCCTGCTCTCACGCCCACTCGCTGTCAGCGTGGGGGCGGCTGTGGGCGTGACCTGAAATCCGCACCCACAGGCAGGAAATGTGTGTAATATTTTCCTTTTCACATTCATATGATGTTCGCGTTTTATGGTTTGCGAATGGATGTATATGTTAAGGTGTATTTTCTGTTGTTTCGTAAAGACCTTTAGGCAAAAGCACTTGTTTTTGTGTGTGTGTGCGTATGTGTGTGTGTGCATGTGTGTGTGTATGTACGTATGTGTGTGTGTGTGCATGTGTGTATGTACGTATGTGTGTGTGTGTGTGTGTGTTGTATGTATGTGTGTGTGCATGGTGTGTGTGTATGTGTGTGTATGCGTATGTGTGTGGGTGTGCATGTGTGTGTGTATGTACGTATGCGTGTGTGTGTGCATGTGTGTGCATCTATGTATGTGCGCGCGCGTATCCGTATAAGCTCCCCTATGCTGCATTTCTTCTACCACATCTTGTATAGCCGACTTAATTTCCTCTTACCTTACTTATAATCCACTTATATCACATTACCACACCACCCAATCACAGTACTTACATCGACAGAAGTATTCTTCCTCAGTATCCCTCACTCGCATCTCACAAGACAACTCTAATCTGTACGGAAGACAAACCTCAACCACGTGGTTCGTCTACCAAAGGCAAACCCTGACTACTGCCTACGGGGTTTTCGTCCGCAAAAACCTCTCGCGGTTACCAGGCCCGTAAATATGAGGTCTAAGTTACCAGGGCCGTAAATATGAGGTCTAAGTTACCAGGCCCGTAAATAGGAGGTCTAAGTTACCAGGCCCGTAAATATGAGGTCTAAGTTACCAGGCCCGTAAATATGAGGTCTAAGTTACCAGGCCCGTAAAATGAGTCTAAGTTCGTCTAAGTTACCAGGCCCGTAAATATGAGGTCTAAGTTACCAGGCCCGTAAATATGAGGTCTAAGTTACCAGGCCCGTAAATATGAGGTCGAGGGTAGCCTGGTTTTAGCAAATCTCACGAAGCTTACGTAGAATTTACAGTTTTTGAATCTCGATTTGTAAAAAAAACGTTGATTGGAGTTTTAGATTCGAGGGCGATTCGTGGGTTTTCCTTTCTTGGTGAGAATGAGGTGGAGAGAGAAAGTGGAGGAGGAGAGAGAAAGTGGGGGAGGAGAGCGGAGAGATGAGGAGGGGAGAGGAGGGAGAGGAGGAGGAGTGAAGGGAGGAGGAGGAGGAGGAGGGGGAGGAGGGAGAGGTGGAGGAGTGAAGGGTGGAGGAGGAGGAGGAAGGGGAGGGGTGGAGGAGGAAGAAGAGGAAGAGGAGTAAAGGGAGGAGGGGGAGGAAGAAGAAGAAAAAAGAAGAGAAGGATACAGAAGAGAAAGAGAAAGATGCGGAGGAGGAGGAAGAAAAAGAAAAAGAAGAAGAAGAGAAGGAGACAAAAGAAGAAGAAAAGGAGGAGGAGGAAGAAGAAGAAAAAGATGACGATAAGGATGATGAAAAGTAGGAAGAGGAGGCTAAGAATGAGTAGTAGTAGGAAGAGAAGAGGAAAAAGCAGGAG
>NW_020870219.1:1040913-1050913 GCF_003789085.1 Penaeus vannamei | reverse complement strand
GGATGAGGGTGGTTGGGTAGGGGTGGGATGGGAGGGGGTGGGGGTGGGAGGGAGGATAGAGGGTGGTGTGTGGGTGAGGTGAGGGAGGTGAGGGTTGGGGGTTGGGGGGGTGGGGGTTGGGGGTTGGGGATGGTTGGGTTGGGGGGGTTGGGAGGATGAGGGTGGGTAGGGTGGGTAGGGGTGGAGGGGGGAGGGGAGTTGGGGATGAGGGTGGGTGGGGGTAGGAGGGGGCGGGGTGGGGGGGTGGAGGATGAGGTGGGTGGGGGTGGCATGGGGTTGGGTTGGGGGGTGGGATGAGGGGGTGGGGGTGGAGGAGGAGGGGAGGGGGGTTGGGAGGATGAGGGTGGGTGGGGGGGAGGGAGGGGGTTGGGAGGATGAAGGTGGTAGGGATGTGAGGATAACTGAGGATAATAGGGGTAAGGGAGTGAGGATGGTGAGGATAATGGGGTGGTAAGGAGTGGGGGTGTGGAGATAATTGAGGATGATGAGAGTGGGAGAGTGAGGATTATCAGAAGAATGGGGGTGGGAGAGTGAAAGATGTGAGGATAATGTGGATGGGGAATGAGGATATGAGGATGAGGATGGCGGGAGAGTGAGGATAATCGAGGATAAGGGGTGGGAGAATGAGGATTATGAGGATAGTGGGTTAGAGAAGTGAGGATGATAATGGTGATGGGTTTAAGGATTGTGAGTATAATGAGGGTGGGAGAGTGAGAATTATGAGGAGTCATTTGGTGGGAGAATGAGAAAGTGAGAGGATAATAGTGATGGGAGAATGAGGACAGTGATGATAATGGAGGATTGTGAGGACAGTGATGAGAGAGTACGGACAATGAGGATATTAATGGTGATGAGAAATGATGAAAATGATGGTTTTGGTAATGGGGAATGGTAGTAAAAAGGGATGGTAATGATAATGGTAATGGTAGTAGTAATATCAGTAATGATATTATACAGATGATGATTGATAAAATATTATGGTGATCTTGATGACTATGATGATTTTGAGAACATTTATGGTAATGGCAATGGGAATGGTGATGATAAAGATAATATTAAGGGTTGTTTTAAGGGCGTTCATGGTTGTGATAATGAAAAATACACTCATGATAGTGGTTATTGATACTAATAATGGTGACAACAAATAATGATAATACCAGTGATATATCAACTAATAAACAATAATTACATCAATCATAATAACGATGGTAATAAAATAGGACAAAAGACGAGAAAGTAACAAGGACAAACGCAATAATGACACAAATAACATTAATTTATCTGTCTGTTTTCTTTCTGTCTGTCTGTTGTCTCTGTCTCTCTCTCTGTCTGTCTGCCTGTCTGTCCGTCTGTCTATCTCTCTATCTATCTGTCTGTCTGTCTGTCTCTCTTTCTGTCTGTTTGTCTGTCTCTCTATTCTCTCTCTCTCTTCTCTCTCTCTCTTATTTATCTCTCTCTTTTTGTCCCGTTTGTTTATTTATCCATCTGTCTCTTTCTATCTCTCTATATCTATCTATGCATCCCTCCCTCCCAATCACCATCCCTCCCTCCCTCCCTCCCTCTCTCTCCTCTCTCTCTCCTCTCTCTCTCTTCTCTCTCTCTCCTCTCTCTCTTCTATCTCTCTCTCCTCCTTCTCAAATAATTCCTCCTCTTCTCCCTCTCTATTAAAAATCTTTCCCTCCCTCCCTCTCTAACCCCGCCTCCCCTCCCCAGACGAGGTCCGGACCGGCATGTACCGCCAGCTGTTCCACCCCGAACAGCTGATCACGGGCAAGGAGGACGCGGCCAACAACTATGCTCGAGGACACTATACCATCGGGAAGGAGCTCATCGACGTCACCATGGAACGCGTGAGGAAGCTCGCCGACCAGTGCTCAGGGCTCCAGGTATGGTGACGATGGTGGGTTGACGATGGTATGGTGATTAAGGGGTGACTAAGGGGTGGGTGTGGTGATAGAGGGGTGGGTATGGTGTCTTGGAATGGGTGGTGGGTATTTTTCGTATGGGTGTGGGGGTAGAATATATTTTTGGTCTGTGGGGTTGTAGAAATATATATTTTTTAAATTATTAATTTATTCATTATTATTTAAGGGATAGTGATCATTTTTTAACTATTATTTTTAGGGGGGGAGAGGAAGTGATAAATATATTTCTTATATTCATGTTTTAGGGGTGAGGAGGGGTTAGTGATTAATGGGGTAATTAATGTCGTAAAATTGCCAGATATTGATAGTTTGAATAGTTGTCGTTGTGGTGTGTTAATCATTAGTAATAGTTACTGGTAATGATTGGAAGATAGTAGTAGTTATGATGTAACAGTAATGGTAGGTATTGTATTCCTGGTACCATGATGATGACGTCATTGATGATAGTTAGATCATACATAACAATGACAATGTTATCTCTGTTACAATGAATGATAATGATATCCGTTATCATGGTTAGGAGAATTTATTATTATTATTGATTATGAGAAAATCATATCATTATTATTAATAGAAAATTAGATTATTATCATTATTAGAAAGTTATTATTATCATGAGAAAATTGCCCAATGACTGTCATCATGGTATATTGATAGCCTTTGATTATTGATAGTATATTGATAGTATATCGTCATCATGTCATATTGATAGCCTTTGCAATGATCATTATGGTAGATGAATAATTTTGATAATAATATATCTTTAAGCCCCTTGTGTTTCCTAATTCTTCTTCACCTCATTAGGACTTTCTCATTTTCTTGTGTTGCCTCATTATTCCTGTCCTCATCAGGGATTCCTTAGTTTTCCTCTCCTCCTTGAAGGCATTCTCAATTTTCCTTTTTTTTTCCTTCGGACTTCCTCATTTTCCTCTCATCCTCAGGGCTACCTCATTTTATTCCTCTCCCTTTTAAGGTTTTTCTATCTTCCCCTTAGCACCTCATTTTCTTAAGATTTCCTCATTCCTCTTCTTCCTCGTAAGGTTTCCTCGTATTTCCTCTCTTTCTTAAGATTTCCTCATTCTTTCTCTCCTCCTCATTGCTTCCTAACTTTCCTCTCCCTCTTAGGCTTTTCTCGTATTTCTTCTCATTACCTCCTCATTTCCCCTCTTCCCCTTAAGGTTCCCTCCCTTTCCTCTCCTCATTGCTTCCTCCTTTTCCTCTCCTCCTTAGGCTTTTCTCATATTTCTTCTTTTCCTCATTTCTCCCTTTACCCTTGAGGTTTCCTCCTTTTCTTCTCCTCCTTCTTGCTTCATCATCTCTTCTCTCCTCCTTATTGCTTCCTCATCCCCCCTCCTTACTCCTTCCTCATCTCTCCTCTCCTCCTTATCGCTTCCTCATCCTTCCTCTCCTCATCATTGCTTCCTCTCCTCCTTACTCCTTCCTCATCTCTCCTCTCCTCCTCATTGCTTCCTCATCCCCCCTCCTTACTCCTCCTCATCCTCCTATCCTCCTTATCGCTCCTCATCCTTCCTCACCTCCTTCTTCCTCCATCCCTCCTCTCCTCCTTATTGCTTCCTCACCTCCTTACTCCTTTCCTCATCTCCCTCTCCTCCTCATTACTTCCTCATCTCTCCTCTCCTCCTCAGGGCTTCCTCATCTTCCACTCGTTCGGCGGCGGCACTGGCTCTGGCTTCACCTCCCTCATGATGGAGAGGCTGTCGCTAGACTACGGGAAGAAGAGCAAGTTGGAGTTCGCCATCTACCCCGCGCCGCAGGTGGGTGGGCAGGAGGGGGGGTGTTGGTGGGTTTGTGGGTGTGTGGGAGGGGGGGGATGGAGGTGGGCGTGGGGGGGTTTGTGGGTGTGTGGGGAGGGTGGGGGGGGGGGTGGGGGTGGGTTGTGGGTGTAGGGAGGGGGTGGGGGTGGGGTGGGGGTGTGTGTGTGGAGGTGGGGTGCGCGTGTGTGTGTGTGGGTGGGGGGGGGGGGAGGTGGGGTGTGTGTGTGGGAGGGGTGCGTGTGGTGTGTGATGCGTGGTGGGAGTGGTGTGGGGGTGCGTGTGTGTGTGTGTGGTGTGTGGTGTGTGGGGGTGCGTGGTGGTTGTGTGTGTGTGTGTGTGTGTGTGTGTTGTGTTGTGTGTGTGTGTGTGTGTTGTGTTGTGTGTGTGTATGTGTTGGGTGTGTGTGGTGTAGGGCGTGTATTGTTGGTGTGTGTGTGTGGTGAGTGTGTGTGTGTGTGTGTGTGTGTGTGTGTGTGTGTGTGTGTGTGTGTGTGTGTGTATGTGTGTGGTTGTGTCTGTGTGTGTGTGTGGTGTTGTGTGTGTGTGTGTGTGTGTGTGTGTGTGTGTGTGTGCATCCTTTGAGGTGTGTATGTGGTTGTATGTATGTTGATGTTGGGGTGTGTATGTAGATGTTGTATACTGTATATGTAGATGTTCGTGTATGTATGTGCAAGTTGGTGTATGTATGTGGATGCTATGGTGTGTATGTAGATGTATGTAGGTGTTGGGGTGTGTATGTAGATGTATGTATGTAGATATTATCTTTTTTTTTTTTTTTTTGTTTGCAGATGATAAAGGGAAGGTGAAGAGGAAGTGTGTGCACTCGTATGTGCGTGGCTGTTTGTTTACATATACGCATACGTACATAAACGAATAAACTTTTGTTTGTGTTGTATATGATTTCCTGTAATACACAGTTTTCACTATAAAAATAATGATGATTTGTGAACTTCCAAATGTCAGTAAAACACCATTAGAATATTTCGAATACAATTATAAATAACTTCCCTTTTTTAAGAGGATAATGATAATCCAAATCTGAATTTTAGAAATTAATATATCTTTTATTATTAAAGAAATCGTGTGGCTATTTGCAAAGCGGAAATTAAATATTCCTTTTTTCCAGAAGTATCAATTCCATTTGATTATTTTAAAACAGTTGTGAATATGAAAGCCATCTTTCCTAATGAATACTTCAACAAATATATCTTTTAAAATGTGATCACGATTTTTTTTTTCTCTCTAAAATCGTGTGTAACATTTTGATCCCAAATTCATGCTGAAATTTTACGAGGGTACTTGTATCAAAAGAGACTTCTCGCTTTCCTTGCATTATGAAATTATCTATTTATGTCTTTCCATTCACACCTTTTTAAAAACACTTTTTTTTCCTCTTTCGAAGTCATCCTCATCTTTGCTCACCCAATAATGTCATCCACACCTCATCCACTTTTTCTCTCCCAACAAAATTATCCGCACCTAATTACTCTTTTTCAAACGACCTTTTCTCTCCCTAATAAAGTCATCCACACCTTCTCATCCACTTTCTCTCCCCCGACAAAATCATCCACATCTTCATATCCACATCAAAACACCTTCTCTTCCAGAAACAAAGTCATCCACACTTTTCCATCCACTTTCTCTCCCTAAACAAAGTCATTCACACTTTCTTATTCACACTCATTCAAAACACACTTTGAAAACAAACACCTTTCTAAAACAAACACCCTGTCAAAACAAACACTTTTCGAAAACAAACACTTTTTAAAAACAAAAACCTTTTCAAAACAAAAACTTTTTAAAAACAAAAACCTTTTCAAAACAAACACTTTTTAAAAACAAAAACCTTTTCAAAACAAACACTTTTTAAAACAAAAAACCTTCTCAAAACAAAACACTTTCGAAAACAAACACTTTTTCAAAACAATTTTTTCCAAAACAAAACACCACTTCGAACAAACAAGCACCTTTCAAAACAAACCCCTATTTAAACCCCTCCTTTTTAATCTCTCCCCCCCCCTTCCCAGGTAGCCACAGCGGTCGTCGAGCCCTACAACTCCATCCTGACGACCCACACGACCCTCGAGCACTCCGACTGCGCCTTCATGGTCGACAACGAAGCCATCTACGACATCTGCAGGAGGAATTTGGACATCGAGAGACCCACCTACACGAACCTCAACCGCCTGATTGGCCAGATTGTGTCGTCCATCACGGCTTCGCTGAGGTGAGGGTTGGGAGGGTGGTGGGGGTGTGGGGGGGGAGGGAGGGTTGGAGGGAGGGATGGAGAGTGGGGTGGAGGGATGGGTAGGGTTGGAGGGAGGAGGGATGAAGGGTGGGGTGGAGGGAGGAGGTTGGTGGAGGGTGTGTGGGTGGTGGAGGGGTGTGGGTGAGTGGAGGGTTAGATAGGGGTGGGTGGAGAGGGGTTGAGGGTGGGGGTGGAGGAGGAGGTGAGGAGGGTGGACGTAGGGGTTGGAGGGGTGTGGGTGAGTGGAGGGGTAGATAGGGGGTGGGTGGAGAGGGTTGAGGGTGGGGGTGGAGGAGGAGGTGAGGAGGGTGGACGTAGGGGTTGGAGGGGTGTGGGTGAGTGGAGGGGTAGATAGGGGTGGGTGGAGAGGAAAGGGTGGGGTGGAGGAGGTATGGATGGTTGCAGGGAGGAAAGAAGGAAGGGAGGGCGGGATGGATAGATAGATTAAGTGATTAATAGACGGATAGATAGATTGATTTATCCATCTATGAGACGGATAAACAGACAGATGGACAAATAGGGAAAAAAAAGATAGATAGAGATAAACAGAGCGAGTAAGAGAGAAAGAAAAAAAGAGAAACAGACACCCAGAGAGACAGAGACAGAGGAGCGAAAACCGAGAAAGACAAGACAAGACAAAAAAAAAAAAAAAAAAAAAAAAAAATATATATTCCACAAACTCACGCCCTTCCCTTCGATAGATTCGACGGCGCCCCTCAACGTGGACCTGACGGAATTCCAGACCAACTTGGTGCCTTACCCGAGGAATCCACTTTCCCGCTGGTCACCTCGCCCCTGTCGTCTCGCGCAAAGCCAACCACGAGCAGCTCTCCGTCGCCGAGATCACGAGCGCCTGCTTCGAGCCAGCCAATCAGGTGAGGGCTTTTTGTATATTATTTATTATTATATTATTATTATTATATTTATATTATATTATTATTAATTATCATTATTATTATATTATTATTATTATTATTATTTATTATTATTATTATTATATATTATTATTTATTATTATATTATTATTTATTATTCTTTTTTTTTTGGGGGGGGGAATTTGGTAGATTTTTTTTTTTTTTTTTTATAGAAAATTTGGTGTAATTACGAGAACTTGAGTTTACCTGTTATGTCTCGAAGATGGATAACGTAGACGGAAAAATGTAGAAAAATCGTAACAGTTTCGTTGTTTGTTACATAATGTGCTTTATTTTATCTCTGCAATACATATATATATAGTATATATATATAGTTTATATAATATATATATATATATATTATATATATAATGTAATATTCTTATACTTGTGACGATGTGTGAAGTTAGTTCGCAAATGTTACCAGCGCAATAAAAGCAACGGGAGCAAAAATATGATGCTGATAGCATATAATAATAATAACCTTCACAATAATATACAAGTTATAAATAATAATTATTTCAATAATAATATAGCAGAGTTTATAGAATAATAATTACTTTCAGTAATATATATACCAGTTATAGCAATAATAACTTTCACATAAACAAAGGATGCCATTTATACCAATGATAATAATTCTAACAATAATGAGATACCAGTAACTTGAACAATTAGCAATAACCTCAACAACAGCCAAGAACCAATCCAATGAAAAAAAAAAACCCTCTAATATACACCACCTCTCCTTCACCTCTCCCCCCCCCTGCGCCGCCCCCAGATGGTGAAGTGCGAACCCCCCGCCACGGCAAGTACACATGGCCTGCTCCTCCGTGTACCGCGGCGACGTCGTGCCCAAGGACGTGAACTGCGCCATCGCCGCATCAAGACGAAGCGCACCATCCAGTTCGGTGGACTGGTGCCCCAGGGGTTCAAGGTACTTGGGGAGATGGAGGGGGGGAGGGAGAGGGGGTAGGGGGAAGGGGGAGTGGGGTAGGGGGAGGGGGTAGGGGTGTAGGGGAAGGAGGGGGAAGGGGGAGGGGAGGGGGTGGGGGAAGGGGGTAGGGGACGAGGGAGAGAGGGGAGGGGGTGGGGAAGGAGGAGGAGGTAGGGAGGGGGGAAGGGGAAGGGAAGGGGTGGAGGGGGGTAGGGGGTAGCGGAGGTAGAGAGGGGTGGAAGGGGAAGGGGAAGGGGGAAGGGGTGGAGGGGGAGGGGGTGGGGGGGGGGAGCGGGGAAAATGGAGGGTGGAGGGGTTAGGGGTGGCGGCAGGGGGGTAGGGGAGAGGGTGGGGGAAGGGGGATGGGGAGGGAGAAGGGGAGGGGGAAGGGGAGGCGGTAGGGGAGGGGGGAGTGGGAAAGGGTAGGGGTAGGAGGAGGGGGGAGGGGTGTGTGTTCTGTGGGTGAGGAGGGAGGGGGAGGGGTGCGCTGTGGGTTTGTGTGTGTGAGTGTGTGTGTGTATATGTATCATATGTATATGGAATTCTGTCTGTCTATCTATCTAAACAATCTATCTCTATATGTATACACATATACAGACACACACACCACACACACACACACACATACACACACACACACACACACACACACACCACACACATATATATATATATATATTATATATATATTATATATATATATTATATATCCATATATATATATTGCTACACACGACACCACACACAGACACACACACACACACACACACACACACACACACACACACACACACACACATATATATATATATATATATATATATATATATATATATATATATATATATATATAAACATATATACATATATATATATATATATGGAGAGAGAGAGAGAGAGAGATGTTAATATTATACATGTGCGCGTGTGTCTATGTGTATGGACTAAATTCTCACGCTACTAGGTCGTGAGTTTTAGTAAGAATAGATATGTTTAAAAGAGACAGATGGTAGGCACGTACATACCGCACATACATACTGTATTTACGGATACATACACGCATGATTTCCCAATATTCCTCTCCGAGCAACGGCCATTGATAAGTCCACTTCCAAACACTTAGTCGATTGCTATTAATCAATCAACCCCGCTTCCCTTTCATAAGATTAATAACCAGTCTATTTGAACACTTGAAACGCGTGCAGTTTAAGCCGCAAAATTAATTAGCGATATTAAATCCTGCAAATTACCCATGGCTGAGCTACTTGGCACTTTCCTTTTCCGAACAAAAAAAATTAAAACCCACTTCTTTGTGTGTTGTGGGTGGGCATCACTTACCCAATATTCTACCGTGGTACAGCTGGATGCAAAAATTCAGCTACAGCGTATGTTTTGATGTCTCCGCCCTCCTCTGCATAGAATATATGAAACATAGATCCTTCATAGTTTGTTCTTCTCCTCCCCCCCTCCTCTTCCTAAATCTCCCTTCGCGTCGTCACCCCCATCGGCATCTGGACCCCGCTCGCCCAGCTGGGTGCCCACCTCCCGTGCCACATGTGCCAGGGGGAACGCCTCGGGCTCAGCGGCGGGTATTTGTACTCTGGCATTTGTGATCTCTGCCATGAATACCATCCATTGCCGTGCAGTAGGAAGGCCTTTGGAGCAAGAACGCGACCACAAATTCATTCACATTCAACCTCTCTTTTAAACATCCTTATAAATTTAAACTTAAACATCTATTCTGGCCTCCGTTTTCCTCTCTGCTACGTCCAGAGTATACAGCCTGTACCGCCTCACCCTATGGTACCTAACCAAACACCTCTTCTAGCGTTACCGAATAGCTTCTGGTTTATTTCACATTCAACCTTTTTTTAAACATGGCTCTTCAATGGTTTAACACTAACACTCTTCTCTTGCCTATTTTTCATCCTGCAGGTCTCGGTTGATATCAACGTGAACCACCGCCGGTTGCTGGCCTTACCCATACGGGTACCGCGCACACCAACATTCCTCTAGACCAACAGATTATTCACATTCGACCTTTTTTTAACTTCCTTTAACCTAAACTAACAATTATTTCCTCCTGTTTTTATTAACCTGCAGGTCGAGGCTATCAGATTCGGTCCTTACCATCCTGGTACCTGGAACTATACCCCTTTAGACCAACCCAGTTATTCAGTCAACCATTATATTAAACCCTT
>NW_020870219.1:1029434-1039434 GCF_003789085.1 Penaeus vannamei | reverse complement strand
AAAAAAAAAGAAAAAGACAATGACAGAGAAGGTAAGGAAAATAAAAAAAAAGGAAAGAGAAAGACAGAAAAAAGAAAAAAAAAAAAAGAAAAAAACACCAACAAAGGTAAGAGAAAGAAAGAAACAAAAGAGAAAAAAAAACAAACCAACAAGGTAAGAGAAAGAAAGAAAAGAAAGAAAGAGCGAAGGAGAGGCACCGAGAGACTGGCACCATTCACCAAATGGCACCGCGAATGGACTCAGGGCGGCCGATGACTTGTGATTGACTTTTTCCCGATTGGACTATAAGGCGCCGATTCATAGGAGGGGGCGTGGCTCTTTGATTCACTCAAACCCCCCCCCCACACACCCCCTTCATCCTCGTTTTTTTTTTTATTCTTGCCTCCTTCGTTGGTCCTTGCTTGTTTTTCTTTTCTTATCTTCTCCTCCCCCCTTGCCTCATCTCACTATTCTCTTTCACTCCCTCCTCTCCTCCCTCAGTCACTCTTCTCTCTCACTCCTTCCCTCATTTCCTCTCTCACTCCCTCACTCACTCTTCTCCTCTCTCACTCCTTCTTCTCCTCCCTCATTCCCTCTTCTCACTCTTCTCCTCATCCCTCTTCTCCTCCCTCACTCCCTCTTCTCCTCTCTCACTCCCTCTTCTCCTCTCTCACTTTCCTCGTCAACCTCCTTCACTCCCTCTTCTCCTCCCTCACACTCTCCTCTTCTCCCCTCACTGCTCTTCCCTCACTCCCTCTTTTCTCTCATCCCCTCTTCTCCCCCTTCCTTCCCTCATCTCACTCTTCTCCTCCCTCACTCCCTCTTCTCCTCCCTCACTCCCTCTTCTCCTCCCTCCTTCCCTCATCTCACTCTTCTCCTCCCTCACTCCCTCTTCTCCTCCTTCCACTACCTCTTCTTCTCCCTCACTCCCTCTTCTCCTCCCTCACTCCCTCTTCTCCTCCCTCGCTCACTCTTCTTTTCCCTCACTCCCTCTTCTCCTCTCTCCCTCCTTCTTCCTTCCCTCACCTCACTCTTCTCCTCTCTCACTCCCTCTTCTCCCCCTCCTCCCTCCTTCCCTCTCATCTCACTCTTCTCCCTCTACCCCCCCCCTGGCTACACCCTGTCCCCTGCATCTGACCTTGGTATCACGCGCGAGGCAAGTTATGTTCCTTAACTTGTCGTAAACATGTCCTGTTACTTGTACTTAGTTTTTCCCCTGAGTTTACCCTGCCTTGTCCTGTTTTACTCTGGTTTGACCTCTCTTGCCCTAGCCTACCCTGTTAGAGGCGCACCCTCGGCTTAGCTTGGTGTGGTCTGCTCGGTTCTGCCATGACCTTGTCTTGTTCTGTCTTTGTATTTGTCTTGTCTTTGTATTTGTCTTGACTTGCTTTTGTTTTTGCTGTTCTTTGCCTTCCCTTCCCAACGTTACCTGCGCCTACCCTGTTCTACCGTACCGTACCCTATCATACCCTAACTTGGTCTACTGTCTGCCCTGCCAGTCCTGTCTTGCCCTGCTGCCCCATACCTACCCTCCTGCCTTTACCTTACCTTCCCAACCCTACCCTACCCTACCCTCCCCTACCTCCCTACCCTACCCTACCCAACCCTACCCTACCCTACCCTACCCACTAAACCCAAACCCAACCCAACCCAACCCAACCCAACCCCAACCCAACCCACCCTACCCTACCCTACCCTACCCTACCCTACCCTATACCCTACCCTACCCTGCCTAACCCGCTACCTTACTCTGTCTTACCCTATTCTTTTAGCCAATCTTTATTCTGAAAAAAATATAATTAAAAATCCAATGAGATAATGCCCGTTTGGTTTTAAAATGTTTATAGGGGTCAATTTTACTTAATAATGATTTGATATGCGACCTAATTGACCTGATCGATATGGATACGTATTTTTATTTGATGAAGAAGATTTAGAAGAGGGAGAAGGAGAAAGAGGGAGGAAGAAGAAGGGGATGATGATGAGGATAATAAGGATGGTAATATTATAATGATGATGATAATGTAGGCAATAATGATGAAGACGATAGTGATTATGATAATGATTGTGATGATGATGATGATGATAGTAATAACTGATGATAAGAATAAGAAAAGAATGATGAAGGTAATAATAAGGATAATGAAGATAATGTTTTACGAAAAAGAAGAAGGAAAGGAAGAGGAGAAAGAGAATGGAAAGGAGAACTGGGATGAGAAGAAGAAAATACTATGAAGAGAGATAAAAGAAGGAATATGAATAGAAAATTAATAGGAAACGAGAAAGAAAGAAAGAGAGAAAAAAATAAAAGATAAGAAACTGTCGAAAAACAGGAAACGGTAGATAGATAACAGATAAAAATAACTTAAATAAGGAAAATAGGAGAAAATAGTAATAATATAATTCAAAATAAGATACAAACCAAGAAGATGAAAAGAAAATATATACATGCCGTGAAAAGAGAGAAAAGAAAACACAAAAAAGAAGAAATAAATGAATAGATAGACAAATAAAGAGAAAAAAATCAAGATATACAAATGCTTATGTAACAACGAGGGCATCGCCACGCGCCGAGAGTCATTTGTTTTTTTTTTGGCGCGAAACCTTGCATTTTGGCGCAAAAAATCGACAAATTTGAAGAAACTGCGCATCACACTTTGTCGAGCCAGACGTGAACAGTTTGGTACTTTCTTCTGTAATGTTGGTATTCAACTGCGTATTTTTTCGTTTATTGTTTGTCTGTATTTTTAACCGTAAGCTTCGGTATCGGCAGCATTATCACAATCTTCATCATTTTCATTTTCATCTTCATAATTATCATCACTACCGTCATTATTGTTGTTGTTATTATTATTATTATTATTATTATTATTAATGTTATTATTATTATCATCATCACTATGTTCATCATGATCATCACCATCATCATCGTCATTACCATTACAATCTTCATCTTCAACTTTATCTTCATAATCATCATCAACATTATTGTTATTATTATTATTGCTGTTGTTGTTGTTGTTGTTGTTATTATGTTATTGTTATTATTATTGTTATTGTATTATTGTTATTGTTATTATTGTTATTATATAATTATGTTATTATCATTATTATCATTATCCTATCATCATTATCCCCATCATCATCACCTTTGTTTTTGTTGTCAAAAGAGTCAATGGTTATCCTTGGTGCGTCCAGATTTTATGGGGTGTGGCGACGGGGAATTCTGAATAACGTATATTCTCTCTGCGTTTGTTTTGATGTCTATGTTTCTTTGTATTTCTTTGTCCAGGAGATGTATGTATGTAGTTATGTGTTTGTGACTCTCTCTCTCTCTCTCTCTCTCTCTCTCGCATACGCACGCACTCTCTTTATCTCTGTCTTTCTCTCTCTCTCTCTTTCTTTTCTCTCTCTCTTCTCTTCTCTTCCTCTCTCTCTCTCTCTCTCTCTCTCTCTCTCTCTCTCTCTCTCATCTCTCTCTCTCTCTTCTCTCTCTCTCTCTCTCTCTCTCTCCTTCCCTCCCCTCACCCTTTCCATCCCTTCTAACTCCTTCCCTCCCTCCCTCCCTGTATCCCACTCCCTCCCTCCCTCACCTCCCTTATCCCACTCCCTCCCTCTCCCTCCCCTACCCCACTACCTCCTCCCCTATCCCACTCTCTCCCCCTTTCCTTCCCTATCCCACTCTCCCCTCCCTCTCCTACCCCACTCCCTCCCTCCCTGCCCCTATCCCACTCCCTCCCTCCCTCCTTCCCCTACCCACTCCTCCCTCCCTCCTTCCCTAATCCCACTCCCTCCCTCCCTCCCTCCCTTCTTCCCCTATCCCACTCCTTCCCTCCCTCTCCTCCCCTATCCCACCCCTCCTCCTCCTCCTTCCCTCCCTCCCTACTTCCCTATTCCTACCTCCCTCCCTCCTCCTTCCCCTATCCCACTCCCTCCCTCCCTCCCTCCTTCCCCTATCCCACTCCCTCCCTCCCCCCCTAACCCACTCCTTCCCTCCTTCCCCTATCCCACTCCCTCCCTCCTCCCTCCCCTATCCCACTCCCTCCCTCCCTCCCCCTACCCCACTCCCTCCCTTCCTCCTTCCCTCCCCTATCCCACTCCCTCCCTCCCTCCCTTATCCCATCCCTCCCTCCCTCCCTCCCCTACCTCACTCCCTCCCTCCCTCCCTCCTTCCCCTATCCCACTCCCTCCCTCCCTCCCACCCTCCTCTATCCCACTCCTTCCTCCCCTATCCCACTCTCCCTCCCTCCCCTACCTCACTCCCTCCCTCCCTCCCTTATCCCACTCCCCCTCCCTCCCCCCTCCCTCCTCTCCCTTCTTCCCGGAGGAACGGACTCCACTTCGTGCTTGAGAAACCGGGCCACCGCCTTCGTTCGCAGGAATCTCGTGAACTACTTAGCATAATAACACTTGCAGCCGCGAGGAATTTAAGCAATGTTAAGTGATGTTAAAAAAAAAAATTCAGTAGGTGTATAGAGGCAGGCGGGCAGGCAGATAGAAAAACAGATATATACATGAATGCATACGTACATACATACGTACATGATATATATATATATAATATAATATATATATATATATATATATATATATATATATATATATGTATGTATATATATATATATACACATGCGTGCGTACGTAACTACATACAGACAGATACACGCACGTACGTACATACATACATATACATGCATTGCAAACATACGTACATGCGTTCATACAGACAGACAGACAGCTATGTAGTTGAACACATATAGATGTATGGGTAGATGAATAGAAATAGATATTGTCATAAATATAGGCACATATAGATATAGGTATGTAGATAAATTTGGTATATAAAGAGTGTATATAGATTGTATATATAGACAGACGGACGGGCAGGCAGACAGACATAGAAAACTGATAAATACATACATATATACATACATATATTGATACTTATGTATATACGACGGTGCGTACGTATATAATGAATTCATACATACATACATGCATACGTAAGTACATAAATACCTACATACAGCCATACACACACATATGCAACCATACATACAGTTATGTAGTACAAACAGATAGATATGAATATAAACTGATGTAGATATAGGCAAGATACAGAGATAGGTATGCGAATAGATCAGTATATTTGCCCACGTGTGTGAAAGTATGTCCTCTATTTGCCGACGTGTGTGAGTATGTCCCCCTTACGTATTCATGAAGTTTGTCACTCATCTTCATTAGGGAAATTGAACTGCAAGTCTTCTGAGAGGTTCCAGATGGACGCCTTCCTTCTCACAAGTGTTGGAGGCTCTTGAGGAATAATGAGCCTCACTTAAGCCATGTATGTAAGGGTTTTGGGCAATCTTTTAGGATGCTGGGGATTACGTACGCGCCAAAATCGTGGTCGTTTTTTTTTTTTTTTTTTTTTTTTTTGTATTTTTTATTTTTTTTCTGGGGGTGTGATTTTTCACGTGTTTTCTGATGAGCTTTATTATCATCACCGTATCACCACCATACATATATTACTCTGCTTATTACTCTATTAATCTGCGTTGGATTCATCAGTGGAGGAGCTTGGTTGTGTGACTATTTGTATTGCTTCCGCCTCCTCCTCCTCCAACTTTCTCTTCATCTTCTTTTCCATCTCCATCTCCTCGCTGCCTCCGCCTCCTCTTTCCTCCGCCTCTTTTCCTCTACTTCCACCTCCTTTCTCACCTCCACCTCCCTCTTTACTTCCACCTCCACCTCTCCCTCCATCTCCACCACCACCTCCATGTCAACCCTCACCTCCACCTCTCCCTCCATTTCCACCCCCCCCCCCTTACCTCCTCCTCCACGTCGACCCTCACCTCCACCTCTCCCTCCATCTCCACTACCACCCCTCTTACCTCCACCTCCAAGTCAACCCTCCACCTCTCCCTCCATCTCCACCCCCCCTACCTCCACCTCCACGTCCCCCACCTCCACCTCTCCCTGCATCTCCACCACCTCCCCCTCTTACCTCCACCTCCAAGTCAACCCTCCACCTCCACCTTTACTACCATTCCACTGTTACCAAGGCTATTATTACTACTAATGCTGCATTATTGCTTATGCTAATATTATTTTGACTACTACTATTACTGATACTTTTACTAGCAGTAATGACGCTAACACTAGTACCATTATTAGTACCACTAAGGCTTTTAATAACAGACCATTTTGGAAGCGTGCATTCAAGCAAACTTTTTATTTATTTATTTATTTTTTTTTTTTTTTTTTTTATTTTTTTTATTTTTTTTTTTTAGGGCATCGGGTCCGTGCGCTTTCTTCGCTGCTTTTTTTCAAGACCTTAGTGATTCTTATTCGTCTTATAATTATTTGTCCTTTTTTTTACTGAAGATTATTTTTCTCCGTAAGCAGTTTGCTTGTTTTTGCTCTTTGTTTTTTATGGACAGAGTAGGAGCGAGGCAGACTTCCTCACGTAAAACAAAGATTTTTTTTTTTTAAACGGATAATATTTGTGGGTAAATTTCGTGAAAGGAAGAGGGTACCATATAAAGAAGGGGGGGGAGGCAGAGGGAGGGACGTTATGGAAAAATGTTCTGTTTTTCTGTATTAAAAAAAAGGTTTTAAGCTCAGAATTAGATTGTTAAACCTTTTAAGTATGTTCTTGTTATGTTATCGTTCCTGCTATTTCTTTCTAATATATATATATATATATATATATATATATATATATATATATATTATATATGTGTGTGTGCAGTGTGTGTGTGTGTGTGTGTGTGTGTGCATGTCTATATATAATTACATCCGTGTGTATATCCTCTGATGATTTTCAGCATTAGTGACCAACCAGGCCTTGGCAATTAATGTTCAAGCTTTCTCTGTATCGCGGCGCCTCCCGTCTCAGATTCCAAGGTGTTTCGCTGCATCATCTGTCAAAGTGTGGAACAAATTAAGAAGTTGAACGCGCCGCGGCCAGGAGACTCGAGGCCAGAGCGAGATCAACCTTTGCACGGTCTATACTCCGTGAAATTACGGGAAAAGGAAGATCTGGCAACTCAGTTTAGGTTCCCGGAGCACGCCTATTCGTCAAGTGTCTTTTAAGAAAGATAAAAGTAGTTTTGAAAATGTTGAGAATGAAATATGGCATATGACTTTTTATCCAAAATACTAAAGTTATGTAAGTATAAGTAATAAGTGGCAGCTAGTTAGGATTGAAAAATAGAGTCGATCGGAGTATGCTTGTGACAGGGGTGAGTTGCCATTTTGCATTTTTTCCTGAGATCGAACACACTGAAGTCATAACGAGGGTCTTGATCTTTCTTTCGTCTGATTATATTTTTTTCTTTATTTTGTATTTTTTTCGGATGTGGATCTAGCCCCATCCCCCTGTCATAGGAATCTCATTTTGTGCGTTTGAGTTGATTTTAGTTCATATATTTATTTATATGTTCTTTATATTTGTTGGTGTGGATACTTAGGTTTGTTTCTATTTGTCTATACATATTTGCGTGTGTGATGATCATATATCTCTGTACCTCCTGTTAGAAAACGTGACAAACTGCATCGCATGACAGCATGAGATGTAATGCCAATTAGTGTCTCCCACTTAGCCATCTGTACTCTTTTTATCTCTTTCTTGCCGTAATTAAACCCTAAAAGATTTTTTAAAACTAGTTATTACTCTCTCTGTTACAGCTTTCATGCCTTTGAATATTTATCAGGTCAAACAAGTCTAAACAAGGAAGTTCTGTCATTGTGGAAGAAGATCACAG
Source organism: Penaeus vannamei (assembly GCF_003789085.1). NCBI lineage: Eukaryota > Metazoa > Arthropoda > Malacostraca > Decapoda > Penaeidae > Penaeus > Penaeus vannamei. Next base: position 1,031,689 of record NW_020870219.1, on the reverse strand, counting down.
CGAGAGTTATTCCAAATGACTGTCTACACTTTAGTTGAGTAGAAAAGAATCGCCAAGCCTTGATTTAATAAGAATTTTGTAAATAGGAATATACCTCAGAATTCGACTTGTCTGGTGATGAACAATCTCGTATTCTCGTTGCTACAAAGTTTTATGCAGACGCAACCTCATCTTTTCCTAGACTGGAGGGTCCACCAGTGTCTCTTGTGCTTTGTTCATTTTCGAGGTAAACGCAGGTAATTGCAAGGGTTTACTGTGTAAACATATCGGAGGTGCACCTGCGTCTACACTCAGTTCTGCTTGTGGCTATATCCAGTTGGAGTGTGTATTTATACGTGATCTGAGCTGGAACATGGGTATGGAATGGTATGAGCAAGGTCTATATAAGTACTTATATAGACCTTGGGTATGAGCACGTACAGATGACTTAAACTTCAGGGTCCTTTTAATTAGACTTCGAATGAGTTTTATAACATTGACAGTCACTTCAAGCTACCTTTATCAGTATCAGAGATCAAACTGAATATCAATAACACGAACCGGAAAGAATAACCGACTCAGCAGTATACAAAGGAAATAACACGAGAAAGACTACAAAGCAGCCAGTAGACTCTCCCGCTAACCGTTAAAGGCACTCGCAGATGGCCAGATGTAAAACAAATTGCATGTTATGTACGTGTGGATTTTACAGCGATTCCCGGAGTGATTTATAGGGTGTGAAATCTACATAACATGGAGAAAATAGACGTTGGCAACTCAAGTTTTCGCTCTTATTTATTTGTTTTTATTGGTTGGTATATTTTTCTTTCTTTTTTTCGGGTGGGTGGTAGGTGAAGGCGTTGTTTATATTCTAGATTTATATGAAATATGCGAATTGTGCGTATTTTTAAGTCATTCATGATAAGAAAAACTGTGTTGTATGAACGAGGAGCAAAATGAAATTCCTAAAACAAAGCACATGGGTTTTTCCGGGAAAGACAATAGAAGAGAACGAAGTTGTAAATTAATCATTCATACATTTATGGATATGATCTTGTTTACAGTCTCGCCGTTTGTAGATAAAGGGACTGAAATTAGTTTATATATGCTGTATATACCTATACATACATACATACATACATACATATATATATATATATATATATATATATATATATATATATATATATATATATATGTATGCATATTATATATGCATATATATATGTTTTATATATTATGTATGTAAGAAAGAGAAAAAGAGAGATGGCAGTGCATACATGTATGCGTATGTATACTTATACAGTACATAAATGAATGTGTAGACGTCTTCAAACTTACATGTATGCATAATCACGAATGCACAAGCCCGTCCAAGCACATACCCAGTCTACGAACAGTTACATCCATTCCAGTATAACGGGCGACCCTTCCCTCCCCCTCCCCCTCCCCCACACTCCTTCCCCAAGCCCTCCCCCTCTCCCTTTCCTCCTCCCTGCCCCACGCTCCTTACCCCAAGCCCTCCCCCTCTCCCTTCCCCTCCCTCCCACACTCCTTACCCTCAGCCTTCCCCCTCTCCTCCCTCTCCCTGCCCCATATTCCCTCCCTCTCTCCTTACCCCTCTTCCTACCCCCTCTCCCTGATCCCATACTCCCTCTATCCTACCCCCCTCCCTGCCCCATACTCCCTCTATCCTACCCCCCCCCCCCTCCCACGGCTGGCTTCGCTTTCCTAGACTACCGCATTCCTCAACCTGTAAGGATCACCAATAGGATATAATTGCTCTAACCTTCTCTTCCTCCTTCTCTTTCCCCTTCCTTCCTCTTCTTGTCCCTCCCCATCTCTTGTCTTCTCTTCCTGTTCCTCCTTTTTGTTTTTCTTCCTTTTCTCCTCCTGCGTTTCTTGTTCTAGTTCTTGTTTTTTTCTGCATTTTCTTCTGTTTCTTCTACTCCGCTTCTTCCTCCTTATCTTTTCTTCCCCCCATTCCCCCCTCCCCTTTTTCTTCCTTCACCTCCATCCCCTCTTCTTCTTTCTTCCTTCTTCTTCTTTCTTCTCTTCTTCTTCTTCTTCTTCTCTTCTTCTTCTTCTTCTTCTTCTTCCTCCTCCTCTCCTCTCTTCTCTTCTCTTCTGCTTTACTATTACTACTACTGCTACTTACTACTACTACTACTACTACTACTACTACTATTACTATATACTACTACTACTACTACTACTATTACTATTACTACTACTACCACTATTACTATTACTATTACTACTGTACTATACTACTA